>MDKF010771914.1:0-13144 GCA_026770625.1 Nicotiana glauca | reverse complement strand
AGTGATGAAGTCAACCCCATTGGTCTCCACAATACCCATAGTCCTGAGAACCTCATGGCAGCTGAATAAGAAGTGCTGGGGGTCCTCTGTAGAAGCACCGCTAAAGGTGGTGGTGAAGAGCTTGGTGAACCTGTCAAGCCTCCACAAAGCATCCGCAGACATCGCTGCACCATCGTCGGTCTGAGTTGGAATACCCAGCTGGGCTACCACAGCTGGCTGAACCGCTGGAACCAGAGGCTGAGGAGCTACCTGCTCCGAAGTACGCGTAGCGGGGGTCTGAGCTCCTCCCCCAGCCTGAGATGTGGCTAGTGCCGCGGGAAGCAAACCCGCTCTAGAAACACTCTCCATAAATCCTACCAGTCAGACCAAGGCGTTCTGGAGTACTGGAGTGGCTATGAAACCCTCTGGGACCTGAGCTGGGCCCACTGGAGCTGCTGGTGCTGGAATCTCCTCATCATAGTCAACTGAGGCTCCACCTCTGGGACTGCTGCTCGGGGTTGAGCTCTGCCCCGAACTCGGCCTCGCCCTCTGCCCCTGATAGGAGCTGCTGCTGGGGCTCGGGCTGCTACACGGTAGAAAAAGAAGCACGTGTTCTCTCCATCTGCGAAAGAACAGAGTAGAACGACAATCAATATTTGAGAAACAGGTTCGCACGACATGAAAGAACAAAAGTGAAACGTTTCCTAACTCCGTAGCCTCTGGGGGATAAATACAGACGTCTTCGTACCGATCCCTCAGACTCTACTAGATTTAACCATGAGTAGCGAGACCTATCCAACCTAGAGCTCTGATACCAACTTGTCACGACCCGGATTTATCCCACCATCGGCGTCGTGATCGCGCCTACTAACATAGCTAGGCCAGCCAAAAATTACAACATTTCTCTATCCACCCTCAATAATATATTATTCTAACAATAATTAAATAAGTGCGGAAGACTTTAATTTCAACAAAACGATATAAAAATGCGAAAGTTTCAAAATACACCTCTACCCAGCATCTGGTGTCACTACTCACGAACTGCTAAGAATTTACTAAACACAACCGTTCGAAATAAATAAGAGCTATTTGTCTCGAATACATGAGATAACAGACTGAATCAAAAGATAGAGGAGACGCCAGGTCCCGCGGACGCCTGCAAGGCTACCTTGGTGTCTCGCTGAGCGGAATGCCAAAACTCGAACTACTGCTGCTACTGCTGCCCAAAACCTGTATCTGCGCAAAAGAGCGCAGAGTGTAGAATCAGCACAGCCGATCCCATGTGCTGGTAAGTGCCTGGCCTAACCCCGGCGAAGTAGTGACGAGGCTAGACAAGACCTACCACAATTAACCTGTGCAAATATAATATACAAGTGCGAGAAAACAGTAATAAAATAATACAAAATAAAGCTGGGAGGGGACATGCTATCGGGGAGTACTAATGAAAATAGAACATTAAAAATAACAGCAGATCTACTCCGGGTTTCATGATGCATATGTTTACAGTGGACGGCGTGCCACACGATCTCATAATATATAGCATAAGTGGACGGCGTGCCACACGATCCCATAATATATAACATAAGTGGACGGTGCGCCACACGATCCCATAATGTAGTATATAAGTGGATGGCATGCCACACGATCCCATAATATAATTCATAAGTGGTCGGCATCCCACACGATCCCATAATATAATTCATAAGTGGTCGGCGTGCCACACGATCCCATAATATAATGAATAACACTGATGATCTCTCCAAAGGAGGTCCCATTAGGGAAAAACATCAACATAACAGTTAAACCCGGCAAGGGTACAGTTAACAGCCCAACTATCTCGGCAAGGGAGAATTCAATTGTAACAGTCTACTCGCCCCGGCAAGGGAATCATTGCTTCACAAACTCTTTTAGTTCATTTCTTTCTTATCCAACACTTTACATGGAAGATATCAATTTAACAAGACAGTTGTGTCATATCTTTCGAATTAAAAGCATTTACGACTCACGATCATGCTAGACACCAGTGCATAGATACTCGTCACCATGCATATACACCGTACTCGATCATTTAGCAAATAGCAATCAAAACACTCTAATCCTATTCCCTCAAGCCAAAGTTAGATCAAACACTTCCCTCAAATGCTCCAAAAGCCCACTCAAGCCTCTAGAATCGTTTTACCCCTCGAATTCACCACCAAACCGCTCGAACCTAGTCACAAATTACTTGAATGCATCAACAAATGCTAATTGAATTAATTTGAATGCATGAAAGCGAATTTCCTAAAGTTTTACTCAAAATTTCCCAAAACGCTCCCAGGCCCACATGGTCAAAACCCGAGGTTCGAACCAAAATCCGGTTACCCATTCCCCCATGATTCCAATTATATGATTAGTTTTGTAATCGGACCCCAAATTGAGGTCTCACTTCCCAATTTTTTTTGAAAACCCTAATCCTTAACCAAACCCCCAATTCCCTTTTATGAAAATCCTTGATTGAAGTTGAAATCATGTTACAATATGTTATGGAGTGAAGAAAATAAGTTAGAAATCACTTACCAATCGTTTTGAAGAAGAAGAATTGTTTGGAAGATCGCCTCTTATGTTTTGGATTTTGAAAAAGTGTAAAATAGCTGAAAATCTCGGATTTATATACTTTACTAAAGGCTGGCGCGGACCGCACAAAAATGCCATGCGGCCGCACCGAAAAAGGGAAGAAAATTGGTTCTCTGAACCTACCCAGCGTGGACCGCACTGTTTTGGTGCGCGGCCGCGTTCGGGGACCTGCACCTGGCTTCTCTGAACCTAGCAACGTGGACCGCACAGAAATGCGTCGTGGCCGTGTGGCTTCCAGCGCGGACCGCACTAATTTGGTGTGCGGCCGCACTGGTTAAACTTAAACCAACAACTTTTCTTACCCTGCCCACGCGGACCGCGCAGAAATGCACCGCGGCTGCGTGGGACCTGCTACACTGCCACACCTGATATTTTAAGCCTAAGGCCTCCCGGGACCTACTCAAAACTCACCTGAGCCCTCGGCGCTCCAAACCAAGCATACACATAACTCCAACGACATCCTACGGACTTACTCGCGCGATCAAATCGCCAAAATAACATCATTTACATAGAATCAAGCCTCAAAACTCATGATTTTCATTTCAAAGTTCTTTAACTTCCAACTTTAGCTATTTAGGCCCGAAACACGTCAAACGACATCTGATTTCGACCAAATTTCATAGAAAGTGCTTAACGCATATTTAAGACCTGTACCGGACATCGGAACCAAAATACTAGCCCGATACCTATATTTTCTAGCTCATTTTCATTTCTATTTTTCCTTAATAATTTCAGAAAACAATTTAATAGAAAAATTCTATTACCGGGGTTTTGGACCTTGGATTTCGACTCCGGGCAC
The DNA here is from genome assembly GCA_026770625.1 of Nicotiana glauca. Classification (NCBI taxonomy): domain Eukaryota; kingdom Viridiplantae; phylum Streptophyta; class Magnoliopsida; order Solanales; family Solanaceae; genus Nicotiana; species Nicotiana glauca. The sequence goes on along the minus strand of MDKF010771914.1, from coordinate 9,753 downwards.
ATGCCCGAGTCCCATATTTTTCTACGGACCTCCCGGGACCATTATCTCACTGGTCCGGGTCCGTTTACCTAAAATATTGACCAAAGTCAACTATATCAATATTAATATCATAATTCTTCAACTTTTTCACAGAATTCACATATTTTAACATAAAAACTTTCCGGCTTCGTGCCCGAACTATGCACGCAAATCGAGGCAACTAAAAATGAGTTTTTCAAGGCCTCGGAAGCGCAGAAAAAGGGAGAAATACGATGATGACCCTTTGGGTCGTCATAGCAAGTCAAAACACAAAGTGCTTCTGAAATGCACACCCTTCTCAGGAATTACCGAGCAATTAGAACATTTATCAAATATTTGAAATTGACTATGATGTCCAAAAATTCGTGACCTTACTTTCAAAACCGAACTGCCACCTTGTACATGTAAATCTTAATCCAGCTGAACACACCGCATCTATCATACCATTATGTGAAAAGCACGAGAACCTCATTATCAACTCTGCGTCACCAGCAAAATACATACCCGGTTCGAAACCTTCCATTTGCTCCCTTCCAGGAGGAAATCACAATACACAACACGTTCCCCACATTGGTAGAAAATATTCAGTTCAAACCATTGTAGAAACCATTAAGAACACTTTGAAGTCCATTTGCACATAACCAAGCTATCATAACCGAATTCCTCTAACTCGACCAAGCGAAGCATGTCACCAAACCTAAGCATATTGCCACAAAAATATCTGCAGAGCCTCACCACATCATAATTACCCCCCATAAATACCATAATCAATACATCCACTCAAAAGACCTTATGTAAACTTAAAATTGTTCTTTTAACTTTCTTATACTAGAATGTAGAATCCATAGTCATACATAATTATCGTAAGTCCTGGCACCATCAAATGCAAATCTCAGATTCTATCCCTACACAAGTCTGAAAAAATACTGAATTGCTATGTATAAATCTCGAACCTATTAGAATCTTCTTGATAGTCATCCATTCCACTCAAATCTCAGTTGCACCGCCCAACGACCAAACAACTTGTGCTCTGTTAGCCCAACAACACCCAAAAAAGTAACCCTAGCTTAATACCACCGATCAAATTCATGCACCATATGCACTACATTCTTCTAAACCAACAACTCACTTGTCCTATGAGTTTTTTCATATACTCATAAATTGTAATGTAACCCATATTCAGGAAATTCCTTGCTTAATTCATCATCGATCTCAACCTCTGCAGTCATAATTGATCCATAAGTAGGTCTTAGATCAAAACTAAAATTTAACATATAACCATGAAATCAAATCGCCAATAGCAGACTCCCCCACTTGGCTTAAATCCATATATGAAGCTGTTAAATAACTCCCAATACCTATAATGTAGTGAGATTCAACTAAATTCTTCATAAGCTCATGTAACGAAACCCGTATAGTACCTCAATTCATCGGCTAAACTCGCCTTCATTCTCCTGAAGACCAAGTCGACTTCCTTGACCATTTCAAATTCAAATATCAACACGTAGAACATGCTGGTAGAAGATAAATTCTCCACACAATAATGTAAGGATCACACATCTATAAATTACCCCACAAGTCATAACATGCCTGCTTAACCTTATACTCGCATCCTTCTATACCATTTTTATAGCCACAATTACTATGCAATCTTTTAATCTCCCTAGATCCGAACTTATCAACAAGACATGGAAAAATCTACTTCACTCCACAATTAAACAACATGAAAGATCCTTCAACACACCCATAACTCAAGATTATACGTCAAATCAAGACAGCCACCAAGCACCCAATAACCCATTCTTCATCACATTCAAGCCATCTGAACACATCCCACAGTCACATCATACTCCTTATATAGCCATTCAACCTCTCATCGAGCCAATATTCCCACTCATAGGGACATTATCGGGCATATAAGTCCAAATGTACAAGTACTCACAACTAAAACCACCAAGCCTAAGTTTCAATTCAAACCTTCCCTTAAGTCCTCTAGACTCGCCTATCACTAACCATAAAGTACACATCTCCTACCTCGTTCATAGAATCATAAGCCGTTAATGCACAGCTGATACCGAGCATTCACATACGCATACGAGTGACTGGAAGAAATTCAAAGAGGTACACTTCAAGCTGAATCAATATCGCACGATAAGGAAAGAAAGATGGAAAGTTTTATCCTAAATGCCCTATAGCCTCTCAAAGAAAAGTATGGATGTCATAATACCGATCTGCAAGACTCTACTAGACACTTGCTCATGACTTGTAGAACGTATGAATCTAGTGCTCTAATACCAACTTGTCACAACCTAAAATCCAACTAGTCATGATGGCACCTAACCTCATCCACTAGGTAAGACAAATAAAAACAATCCGATTCAATTTATATTTAACTGTCTCTAATACACTCCCCAATGACTGGTAGTATAATCATGAGCTTCTAAGATAAAAATTTACAAAGCTGGTGAGAAATAAAAAATACATCATTTATTTGAATATACATGAATAAATTGAAATTTCTAAAGCTACCAAGAACAAAAGGCAATTGTGACTAGATCGCAGGTACATCTTTAATGCTAGCTCCAGCCATGTACCACAACATCAGCATCCAAATCTACACACAAGGTGCAGAAGTGTATTATGAGTACAACCGACCCCATGTACTTAATGAGTAACAAACCTAACCTTAGGTTTAAAGTAGTGCCGATCTAAAACAAGGTTAGCGTACAATACTAATAACCAGCAATAGTTCATAATAGTATAATGAAAGTAACACCAGAAATAACTCAACAACAGAATGCTCAGCTCGTATAAAATTTGCGGAAAAATAAACATTTTTTCAAATATAACGATAAAACTCAATTCTTTTACTGAAACTACCGAAAATATGGGTAAGTCTAAAATCGCTAAATTTTCTCAAAACATTAACAACAGATAAGAAATTTCATTATCAGATAGCAGGAGAAAAATACTTCTCTAGGCATACATATCAAGTATGCATGTCTAATGTAACGCAGCATAGTGATGAACTCATGTACTCCCACTCTCATAGTACTCAATGTCACCGCCTCGCATTTCCACTCATCACGCACAATATTCAGCACACTCAATACAGGGCAGGTCTAGTCCAAATATAAATAAATAAGGCAACTCCATGCCCTTGGGAAGATCTACCCCAAATATAAATATGAGTTGGGCTCACTGTGGGGGGTGCAGACTCTGGGGGGATGATAACTAGGTATTCTAGCATATTTTATACTCCTTTTTGCTTGAGTTTTGGATTAAAAGTGTATTCAAGTAATCGCAAAAGCTTACATATTGTGCTTGTTTGCAGTGTTTGGTCAAAAAGTGAAAAAGAAGTCAAAACCAGCTCAAAAAGGAGTGAAACCTACACAAGTGCCAAGAACATGTCAAAGCACCGCTGCAGCAGTAAATCGATACAGCTGCAATAGACCCACCGCGGCCGCAGTCCATTTAGTACGGTCTGCGGTGGTAATGATCAGAGAGGATGTATTATAAGAGTTTTAAGCAATGCGGCCCGTGGTGGATTCTTTGAGGTTGCGGTAGCCTTATTGCGGCCATAGTACATTTGTTGCGATCCGCGGAGAAAGGATTCAGAGAGCTAGGATTTTTGGGAGTTTCAAGACACCGCTGACCGCGATGCATTTTGTGCGGCATCGTTAAAGCCATTGTGGTCGCGGTCTATTTATTGCGGTTCGCAGTGGCTAGATTCAGAGAATAAATATGTGAAACCAAAAAAACTCATCGCAGTCCCAGTCCATTTTCCGCGGTCCGCGGTACCTCCATCAGGGGCCTTTTTGACTCGAAAATTTGGCCTTGTATAAATACTTCGTTTTTAGATTTTTAGGGTATCTTATCTGTAGTTGAGCACGTGAAGGCCGTTTTTGACCTATTTTGAGTAATTTTGTAGCTAGTTCAACATTGAATCTTCAAATCTTATCATGTAATTATATTTTATGGGTTATTCTTCATCTAAATATCTAATTTCTTCTATTATTATGAGTAGCAAAACCCATTAGCTAGGGTTGTTGCTCAACCCTAGTATGTGTATTTGATGGGTCTTTTATTTTAGGGCTTAGATGTTTATGGGTGGTTGATATTTGGCTTGATTTGTGTTTTTCATGTTGAATTAGTGGTTGCAAACACTAATTTGTGCCTTTTTGACTTAGGGTCTTCTTGAGAAAGAGAGTTTGAGTATAGGAAAAATCAGGCCAATAAGGAATTGGGGCGTATTCAAGAGATTGATAGCCCCAGTTAAAGGGTTAAACCTAGAGATAGTAATACCCAACTCGAGCCTATATTTCTTGTACAACGTTGATACCCAACTGGTCTTGAGAAAACCAATTAGGGCAAAGTCACTAAGCTACCAAGAGGTATAAAGTGAGTAGTTTCGTACATTGGATATATCGCACTCCCCAACCATAACAGCTTTGCCTTAGGCTTTAGAACCCATCAATTATATATATATAGTATTCGTCTATGGGAAAGTCACTTCCCTAGTGCCTTCCCATAAATTAAAAAAGCCTCACAAAAAGATAACATACTTAGCTTAATTTTAGCATCATTAGTGATAATCTAGATTAGTGGACCATCAATGCATGATTATAAGTGTAAACAATTACTTTGCATGTCACTAGTATAGATAGGAACTCAAATTCCAAACAATTTAGCTCCCTATGGATTTGATCCTGACCTCCTCGGGTAAAAGCTCATCGACCGCTCTTGCCACTCTATAGTGGTGTAGGGTTGGACCTGACCACTTTTGGGCACTGTTGCCAGGGAGCTAAACAGTTTTTGGCTATCTATCTATCTAGTTTCGTGTTTAGTTTTTCTTTCCTTCTGTTTACTTGGGTGAATTATCAATTCAGGTACTAAAATATGGCAAACAATGCACCTCTTGGAGATATTCCACCGGGGGGAGGAGGTTGATGACAATGGATATGATGATGTACCTATGGTACCTCAAGGAGAAAGGAGAGGCCGACCGGCCAATGATAATAATATTCCAAACCCTCCCCCGTTACCTCCAAGAGCTGTACCTCGAGTGCTTCCAAATAGGGGCTACGCCAGTGTAATTGTCCTACCCCGGATTCGGGCAACCAATTTTCAAATTACCAACATGATATTGACATTGTTGAGTAGAGAAGGTATTTCATAAGTGCTCCCTATCAAATTTCTTACAAGCACCTTAAAGGATTTATTGATACATATTTGGGGAGAAATCAAATGAATGTGTCCGAGGATTCCTTATGGTTGAGATTATTCCCTTTCTCTTTTCGAGGGAAAGCATTGGATTGGCCGGAGAGACTTCCCAACCACACCATCCATACATGGGATGAGTTGGCGAATAAATTCATTGCAAGGTTTTTCTCGCCGGGCCACATGACAACCTTGAGGGATGAAATCTTAGCTTTCAAATAGGAGACCAATGAACCACTGCATGAGATATGGGAGAGATACCGGACTATGGTAAAGGAATGTCCAAATAATGATATGACTGAGGCAATGATACAACAGACATTCTACCGATGTATTAACACAACAAATCAGTTCATAGTGAAAAACTATCAGGGTCAAAGGAAATTCTTCTAACCAACAACAACAATGGAGATCCCAAGGCAACTGGGGAAATGAACCACAACAAGGGAATAGTAATTGGGGGAACAACAACCAAAATTCAAATTGGGGAAACCAGAACAATGAAGGTAATTGGAGTGGTAACAACAACTGGGGTGGAAACAACAATCAGGGTGGTTGGAACAATGGCAATCAAGAAAATCGGGGGCAAGGCTTTCAAAGGCCCCCAATGTATCAACAACCCGAACAATCTACCCCCATTTCCACCCCAAGTTCCTAGTTCATTCAACAATGAAATGGGGATAATTGAAATGATGTTTGAATAGATGATGAAAAAGAATGCCGACTCTGATGCCCAGTTAGCACCTCACAATATTTCAATTAGAAACTTGGAGGTTCAATTAGGCAAAATAACTCATTCCTTGAATACTCGCCATAAAGGGGCTCTATCTAGTGATACGATAGTCAAACCGAAGGATGGAATATCGGGGCGGTAGCTACAAGAAGTGGACGAGGCGGTGATGTGAATGCCTCCAAAAAAAAAAGAAATTTTGAGTGATGAAGTTGAGTTGCAAGAAGATGATATCACTTTGGTGGTTGAGAATGTGACTGATGAGAACTTGAACGAGGAAGTAAGGATTGATATGCAAGATAACGAGGTGGAAACTCAGAATGACATGAACCCGTCTAGGGAACACGTAATAGACATGCTGAAAATGGTTGTGCCTAAACACAAGGCTCCTTTGCTAAGGCCACCTCCACCTTATCCTCAAAGGCTTGCGAAGAAAAAAAATAAGAACCCGTTTAAGAAATTTATTGACATGATGAAGAGCTTATCCATTAATGTGCCTTTAGTGGAGGCTCTAGAGCAAATGCCGGGTTACGCCAAGCTCATGAAAGACTTGGTGACAAAGAAATGATCCATGGATTGTGAAACTATCAAGATGACCCACCAAGTTAGTGAAATAGTGCACTCTATGCATGGTATAATCGGGGGAGGGGGGGGAGGGTCCAATTTCCCCATCATTATGATGCCCTACGAACATACTTCACAAGGCTCGAGACTGAGGTCGAGGTTCACCTTTGAGGGTTGTCAATGCTCGACCTCGGGGCAATGCAGACCAACAACTATACTGGAAAAGAGGGGAGCTCCCCAGGGGTGCAGCTAGAGCCAACAAAGTATGTTAAGCTAGTGTGAGCCCGCATCATGACGTCAACTAGTTGTCCCATCTACATATCTTTGTGATGTATTTTTTACTTTATTGGGATCCCCCATCATATATAAAGGGGATCCTTGTCATTTTGTAAAAGAGGATTTCTCCATACCTAATAGACAAGAACATTCTATCTGCTCTCTAACACTTTCTCTTGATATTATTGCTTCCATTTATTATCTCCATTATTATTCATCATTTATTGCTTATCATTTGACATAAAGAGTCTTCATTGATTTTATTATACTAGTTAGTCATACCTCGACCATCTTCGATACTCGCAGCTGAGCTCCGGAATCGACCTCGAGGCCCCCGAATCGACAAGCTCGAGGCCAAGATTGTTAACCCTTCGGTGTGATTACCATATCCTTAACTCTTATTTTGTTTCTAAGCCTCACACACATAGCATCAACTGCTTAACAACTAGCATAAAAATAGATCTTGAATTTTAGGTCGAAACGCCTAGCTCAGTAAATAGAGTTGAAAATGACAACCTCGAAAACCACGAAGACAATGGTGTGGTTGTTCCAAGTGTCGGTATACCACCACAGTACCTTGTGAATTCACTAGAGCCGACCTCCAAGGGTACTACCTCATGTGATGCCCAATGAGTTGACGCTGCTCCTCGCATTTACCAGAAAGCGCGCAGAAACGTTCTGCGGGAAACTCGGCAAAATTGAACTTGGGCAAAAAAAGAGATTTATCGGCAAGTCGTTCATATGATTATTGGAGGGAACGACATTCCCCAAGGGCCCATGATCAAACGAACAAAAATATTTGTCGCAGAAGAAGTGTCAACCCGAGACCGCGTAGCCGAAGACACCCTCGCATTCAGCGAAGAGGATCTCGAGACCTTGGCAGAACCATACAACGATGTGCTAGTAATCTCATTTCTTTTAAGAAACATTCGAGTTAAATGTGTGCTCGTGGATCCGGGCAGCTCGGCCAATATAATCAGGTCAGAGGTAGTAGAACAGCTTGGTTGGTTCGATCAGATCATACCCACCCCCAGATCCTCCATGACCAACGAGGCAATAAAAGGAGAAATCACCCTCCCGATCGACATGTCCAGTGCGGTTTATAACACCAAGTTTCAACTCATCGATGGCGACATAAGGTACAATGCATTGCTCTACATGCCATTGATACACAGCATGAGGGTAGTACCGTCAACCCTGCACCAGATGATAAAATTTCTGACAAAGGATGGCATAACGACCATATATGGAGAACAACATGTAGCAAAGGAAATATATGTGGTTTACCAGGAGGCATCGACCCTCATGCACCTGACCTCGAATGAGTCTAGGAGCATACAGACCCCCGAGGACGACGAAGAATATTTCCTCGCTTCTCGAACTTTTGTTTCCCCCGAAGAGTCGGATGCAACAAAATCAACAATCGAAGATTTGGATCAGGCTATTTTGATCAAACACCTCCCGGATTGTAAGGTATACCTAGGAATGAGATTAAACCCCAAACTCAGGAAAAAATTCATTCAATTTCTTATTAACAATATCGACTGTTTTGGTTGGTCCCACGTAGATATGACATGAATTCCGCCAAAAAACTAACCTCTCGGAAATTGAGTGTCGATCCCAGGTTTAAACCGGTAAAGCAGAAAAGAGGACCCCAGTATGAGATAAAACATGCATTCATCAAGGAAAAGGTAACGAAACGTCTTAAAATAGGGTCCATTAGAGAGGTAAAGTACCCTAAATGGCTGGCCAACATAGTAGTGGTACCCAAAAGGGGAAGTAAGTTAAGAATATGCATAGATTAAAAAGATTTAAATAAGGCGTGTCCCAAGGATTTGTGCCTATTGCCTAACATCGATCGTCTGATCAACGCTGCGACTGGCCATGAGACCCTTACCTTTCTCGATGCCTACTCGGGGTATAATCAAATTCAGATAAACCCCGATGATGGAGAGAAGACTTCGTTCATCGAGAAATATGGTACCTACTGTTACAATGTAATACCCTTCGGACTAAAAAATACAGGGGCTACATACTGGCGTCTAGTTAATAAAATGTTCGAGCATCAAGTAGGCAAATCTATGGAAGTTTATATTGATGATATGCTAGTTAAGTCCCTACGCACAGAGGACCATTTGACTTATTTGTAGGAAATATTCGACACCCTCAGAAGTTACATCATGAAGCTCAACCCCAAGAAATATGCCTTCGGAGTGGGTTTAGGCAAATTCTTAGGCTTCATGGTATAAAACAGGGGGATCAAAATTAACCCCGATAAAATCAAGGCCATCGAAGAAATCACGATGGTCAATAATGTAAAGGCTGTGCAACGGCTGACAAAGTGAATAGCAGCTCTGGGTAGATTCATATCAAGTTCATCCGACAGGAGCCATCATTTCTTCTCTTTAATCAAAAGGAAAAACAAATTCAAATGGACTCTAGAATGCCAACACGCCTTAGAGGATTTGAAACAATATTTGACTAGCCCACCTCTGCTCTATACGCCAAAGGAAGATAAAACATTGTATCTGTACCTGGCCATATCTAAAATAGCGGTAAGTGGTGTGCTGGTTCGAGTAAAGAAAGGTACACAATTTTCTGTTTATTATGTAAGTCGGACCCTAGGGGATGCCGAAACTAGGTAAACACCTAGAAAAATTGGCTCTCGTGTTAATAATCACCTCGCAAAAATTGAAGCCCTATTTCCAATGCCACCATATTTGTATTTTAATGACATATCCTCTTTGGATCATATTGCACAAACCCGAGCTATCAGGTCGATTTGCCAAATAGGCCATCAAACTTGGGGGGTATGATATCAAGTATCAATGTTGGGTCATCACTTGCTTTTGAATTGAATTCTGTGTTCCGAGGTGTTATAACCCATATCCACACGCGTTAGTTCATGCCATATGTTAGTTAACACAAATCCAATAAGTAATTAT
>MU676665.1:44770-59774 GCA_026770625.1 Nicotiana glauca | reverse complement strand
TGGCTATTTTAGCAAAAACCTGCCATGTAATGGCTTATTTAGCAAAGTGGTTATTTTTGTAAAGTTGATAAATGAACCAAACGTGATTTTTCGGATACAGTCTTTCAATATTTCCGCAAGGGATATTTTAAGGCTGTGCCCGCAAATTATTCAAAGTGGTTATTCTTGCAAAAACGGCCTTCCGGCGTCCTTTTGAGGGACATTCGGCTTATTTTAAACAAGAATAGCATCACCCGATTTATTTATAACAAAAATCAAAATTTTGACATTTTCGGCTATTTTTTGCAAAAAGTGTGGTTGGACCTGCCGGGGTTGCCTACGTATCTCACACGCANTGAGTTTTGGAATTAAGAATTTCGAAAATTGGATCTAGGAATGAGAGATTACTTGAGGGATAATTTTTCAGATTTCCAAACTTATTCAAGGAGGCCATGTGAGGCCTATTTATAGAACAAAAAGAAAGGGAAGTTTGAATTTCAGAATTACTAAACAGTTCCTCTTTTATTTCAATTGAATCCCTATTATTTATTAATTAATTGATTTAAAGCCCCTTATTAATACAAAATTTCCCCTTTTCCTNCAAACCAGCGTAGTTCGGGCCGATTGGCCAAAATCAAGACTATTTTTGACCACAAATTACTTTCTATATATTTTTTTCAAATATTTTCTCTTTTCCATTTTTTTTTTCAAAAATCCGACAGCCTTTCGGTACTATTTGGACATCGAGTTTTTCCACAATAAATGATTATCTTTCCTTAGTCCTAACACTGATATTTTTCACAATTTTTCATTCATCGTACACAAGCCAGTCAACATGCGGAACCGAACAAATAAATACAAGTAACACATAATATGCATCAGGATGGTCATTTTAATTCGGGTCACTTGTCCTAGACGGACCCAACCCCTGTGTTGAATCCCCTAAGTCAGAATGCACGTGATGTAAATAAGCGTCCTACTAGGAGTTCGGCATGATTTTATTGTTCATCTAGGTTTAAACCCTAGGTTTATTGATCTAGACCTGGCTTACCCGAGCGGACAACTCGGGCCGAGGAGGAGGCAGCGTACCGGGGATACAGAAGCTTGCCCGGCTTTACAACTTATCCAAACCTCGTTCTAAATTTGGTAAAAAGACTCTAACAGAAGAGAAGCTACACGAAGTGCACCCTTCTCCATGATGTAGAAGACTTAGAAAGAGGGAGGGATTCGCGACAAACATTTATAGAAAGTAATTTGTGAAAAAGCATGGGACATGTATCAAAACCAAATAAAGCCAAATACAACAATTTAACTGAGCTCGAATTATTGAACCCTGAACCAGAGATTCTGGGTTTTATTCCCCACCAGAATCGCCAGAGCTATCACACCTCCTTTTTACATCTTACTACACCCCGTGAAGGGCTATAGTAAGAAAGGAGTTTTTCCAATTTAAGGACAATCGAAACATGATTTGTTTTTATTTAAGATTCAGAGTCGACACTTGGGAGATTTATGGTGTCCCAAGTCACTGGTTTGAATCCCGAATCGAGGAAAGGGTTTGACTCTGTTTAACAGTCGCGGACCAGAAATTCGGGTAAGGAATTCTGTTAACCAGGGAGAAGGTGTTAGATACTCCCGAGTTCCGTAGTTCTAGCACGGTTGCTCAACTGCTATATTTGGCTAAAATTTATTTTAATACATGTCGACCTATAGTGGAATTTTAAAAGTTATTTACCATTTTTTGTCAATTATTATTTAAGAAAGTGAACGTCATTTAAGAACGTATTTTCGGATCACGTCACATGAAATGTACCCGGATCCTCGATACATTCTTATTCAACTTTTTCGGATTTGGATTTGGATCGCATGAAATGCACACCCATATTAAGAAGGTAAGATTATTAAAAATCGCGCCTAAAGCGACTAACGCGTTATTATCTTTTGGGAAGGCTGTGAAATTCGCTAAACGACCCGTCCCGAATGTCTAAGTATTTTTATTAAGTAACTAATGAGGGCCCCACAATTATTTATCATGATTTGACAAGGCTCGTCTCTTTTTATTTGTTAAGGCTGAACTAAAGTATCTAGATTTTCTATTTTTGTTTTGTTTCTAAAGGTCAATTAATTCATAAAATATAAATTTGGATCTTGAATTCAAGTCTGGATTCAAACAAAAGGATAAAACATCTTAGCTTGAATTCGCTAACTAATTCAAAATCCTATTTTATATTTATGGTTTAATTTCCCTTGTTCCTAATGTAATTTTAAAATTTCTAATTTATAACAAACATTGACTTACAACTTGTATTTTTATTTAACAAAGCCTATCAAATAATACCCTAAAGTTTTACTATTTAATAAACAAAAGGCCAGATCTGGGCCTCGAAACAGGCCCATTTCATAAACTGAATAATAAAAAATGGGCCAATCTGAGTAATTAATGTCCAAATGTGAATGAGATATAGGTCCAATATCAAATCCTTTTCTTTATTAGTTACTTATTTTTTGATGTAATGGCTAGTTATAGAAAATCTCTGATTATAAACAATTAAACAACCAAAAAATTTAAGCACTTAAGCTCATAAACTAAGGTAACACTTGTAGGAAAACTCTAATTTTAAACTCGAGTATCAGTTTATCCTTTAGCTTTTTAGAACGATTCATGAGTCATTTATTTACCTATTACGAAATTGATTATACCAATTGAGTGAAAAGTGAGATATGAAGTATTGACACAAGCTGCCTATTTACTTTGTATTAATCTAACTAACAAGTTTCAACCAAATATCCACACAATCACGACTTATTTCAACCCGTTTCACCTAACTAAGGAACTACAGGAAAACTCAAAATCATTCCTACTTCTAATATACTCAAATTTGACGATCACATTACATAATAGCAGAACTACATTGAATTTAACAAAATAAATGTTTATCAGTCCATCAGTCCCAAGTTTTTATACAAATATTATCTAAAAATCTAAAATTGATACAATTCAAACTATGACTAAGTACAAAAGTTAAACAGGATCATCAACCATGCATTTTATTTCATGTTTTGAACTCAAAATCACAGCATAGATACAGATGTGTACCTGGAGAAATAGAAAGGAAAAACGAAAGGTCAGTATAGTTCACACAGCAACAGCAACAAGTTATCTCAGCTCAACACAGCTTCACAATACCCCAGCTCAAACAACAGTAAGAGATTTGAAACCTGATGAAATCAAACTCGACTATCCAGTGCAATTTTACAGATTTTCAGGTACTAGATCGAGATCAAATCGACATACAACCTTCTAAATGATTAATGAAACAGTAACACTTTGGATTTTTCCACTATTTCTAATGTTTTTGAGTTTTGGAATTAAGAATTTCGAAAATTGGATCTAGGAATGAGAGATTACTTGAGGGATAATTTTTCAGATTTCCAAACTTATTCAAGGAGGCCATGTGAGGCCTATTTATAGAACAAAAAGAAAGGGAAGTTTGAATTTCAGAATTACTAAACAGTTCCTCTTTTATTTCAATTGAATCCCTATTATTTATTAATTAATTGATTTAAAGCCCCTTATTAATACAAAATTTCCCCTTTTCCTCTGTCTAGAATGTTCTAATCCAATATTTTTACCCTTTTACCCTCACTTCTAAGTGGTATTTTACTGCATTACCATTTATATTGACCACATTACCCCGGCCTCTTAAGATTTATTACAATTTAAACCATTTTTGCCAATTACCCTTACTGTCTTTTACCCCTTTGTCCCTTAGTTTTAATCAATTTTACGAAATTAACCTACCACTAATTTTCAGAATTATCAGCTATAACCCTAACTAATTAGCTGCCAATTATTCCGAAATCAATTACTGATTACTCATTAACAAATTCAGAAACTAAAACTAACACGAACAAATCTACTGAAAATCCAAACTTCTAATTATCAATTTCAATAAAAACAGAAATTGAAATGATAACCAAAATCTAGAATTTCTAAAAACTAACCAAACAAGCATTTAATTCTTATTAAACCCTAGCCAACACAAAAAATTATCAAAGGCTAAAAATTATTTGTTTATCTTTTATCCTTTTTCAAAAACAGTATTCATTTTAAACGAATCAAAAAACTAATAATAATCAAAAAGGCTAGTCTATCAAGAATCAGAGACATGCATACAAAGAAGAAATCAAAAAGAAAGAAAGAAAGAAAGAAGATACTTAGCTTTTTTTTTATTTTCTTCCGATAATCTTATTTTTGGCTTTTCTTTTTCTTCTATTTCTTTTAAAGATCAAACTCCAGTACCCAGGAGGCCTTTTATGGCCTAATCTTGAGGTTTTTTAGTCGAAATTGTTGGAATTCTGTAGGATCTATGATCCGTAACATACTGAACATGTGTTTTTCCAAAAGAAAACACCTGTTTGGGATGTTACGGTCAATGAATCCTTAAGAATTTTAATAAAGGTTTTTGGCTGGAAAATTTGGAACTAATATTCGAGAAGTTCTGGTGGGATTTGGGGAATATGACTTGGGTATTTGGGATGAGGTGGTTAAGGTGAGTTTATTGTGTAAATTATGGGTGATTTGGGGTAAGTTTTGTTCGCCGGAGTTAGGGTTCCGGCGAGACTAACCTTATTATTCGAGAAGATGGGGACTTATTCGAGAAAAAAGAAGTAGAGGGGTGGGAAGAGGAGACTGTGAGGCGTCTATGGTGTTAAGGGTGGGTTGATTGGCATCGATGGTATCTCCCTCCAGTAGGGTTCCGGCGAGATTTGTTGAGAGAATATAGAGACGGCTATGGTTTAGACGAAGACGATGAAAAATGATATTGTGTATGTATTGTTTTTATTTTTGTATATTAAAAGGTTATCAATGATCCTTGGCCGTCGGATTAGGATAAGCAATGGTTGAGATCCTTTTGGACTCAAAACGGCATCGTATGGTTTAAATGAAGACTCAATCTTGGCCATTAGATCAAACTAATGAATGGCCTGGATTATTGTTATCATACGTCATCGTTTTATTATTTATGTGGTTTGTGTTATATGACCGTTGGATCAGGTATTTCAATGGTCCGGATTTAACTACACTAAACGGGGTCGTTTTGGCTTGGATTGGGCAGACGGGGTGACATGCCTTTGGGCCTGGGCATTTCTTTTTGGGCTCTTAATTTGTATAATTTGTGATAGCCCAAATGTTATTATATTTGTATTTTTGTATTATATCTTTCCTTTGTATTTTGTATTGTCTTATCTCTTTGTATTGTTATTTTGTATTTAATTTTTTTTTTGTATTTCTGTATTTCTTTTCCTTTTGTATTTTGTCTTTATTTTTCTGATTCTATTTCTATTTTTTTATGGTAATTTCAATTAGAGTGCAAAAAATGTTATTTTTCTTTAAATTTCTAAAATGAATTATCACCTTCTCAATACTAAAATATGAAATTAAATCCCTAATGCAAATGCACAGAAAATGCAACAAAATTCTTAAAATTGTAAAAATTATTTTATTTAGAGATTTTTAGAATAATTTGCTTAGGGCAAAAATCACGTGCTCACAGTGTTCGCGGATCACAAGAGTCTGCAGTATTTGTTCAAGCAGAAGGAGCTAAATTTTGGGCAGAGACGGTGGTTGGAGCTATTGAAAGACTGTGATATCACCGTCTTATATCATTCGGGGAATGACCAATGGAGTGGCCGATGCTTTGAGTAGAAAGTCAGTCGGTATAGAAAGTCTTGCGTCTATTCCGGTCCGTGAGAGTCCGCTTTCTTTGGATGTTCAGGCTTTGGCCAATCATTTCATGAGGTTGGATATTTCTGAGCCCAGTCATGTTTTAGCTTGTTCAGTCGCTCGCTCTTCATTATTTGAGCGTATCAGGGATCGAAAGTATGATGACCCTCATTTGTGTGTCCTTAGAGACACTGTGCGGCACAGAGGTGCCAAGCAGGTTACAGTTGAAGATGATGGAGTTTGAGGATGCAGAGTCGTATTTGTGTGCCTAATGTGGATGTACTTCAAGTGTTGATTCTAGAGGAGGTCCATAGTTCCCGGTACTCTATTCATCCAGGCGCTGCTAAGATGTATCAGGACTTGGGGAAGCATTATTAGTGGAGGAGGACAAAGAAGGATATTGTTGCATATGTGGCTCGATGTTTGAATTGTCAGCAGACAAAGTACGAGCATTAGAGATCTAGTGGTTTGCTTCAGAGCATTGATATTCCTAAGTGGAAGTGGGAGCGTATCACTATGGACTTCGTTGTTGGACTCAAACGAACCTAGAGGAAATTCGATGTAGTGTAGGTTATTGTTTATAGGCTGACCAAGTCAGCGCATATCATCCATATGGCAGTCTCCTATTCTTCAGAGAGGTTAGCTGAGATCTATATCCGGGAGATTGTTCGTCTACATGGTGTGCTAGTGTCTATCATTTATGACTGAGGTACGCAATTTACCTCACATTTTTGGAGGGCAGATCAGTGTGAGTTGGGCATACAGGTCGAGTTGAGCATATTATTTCATCTTCTGACGGTCGAACAATCCGAGCGTACTATTCAGATTTTAGAGTACATGCTTTGAGCTTATGTTATTGACTTTGGAGGCTTGTGGGATTATTTCTTGCCTTTAGCAGGGTTTTCCCACAACAACAATTACCAATCGAGCATCCAAATGGCTGACTATGAGGTATTATATGGTAGGCAGTGTCGATTGCCGATTGGGTGGTTTGAGCTGGGAGAGGCTCGATTGTTGGATACATATCTAGTACAAGATTCCTTGGACAGGGTTAAGATCATTCAGGTTCATACAGCTTAGTCTAGGCAGAAGATTTATGCCAATCGTAAGGTTCGTGATGTGGCATTCATGGTCGGAGAGCGGGTGTTGCTTCTGGTGTTGCCTATGAAGGGCATGACGAGATTTGGAAAGAAGGGAAAGCTAAGCCCTAGATTCATTGGTGCTTTTAATATTCTCGATCGAGTGGGAGAGGTGTCTTACAGACTTGTGTTGCCGCCGAGTTTATCAGCAGTGCATCTAGTGTTTCATGTGCATGCTTTGGAAGTATCACGGCGATCCATCCCACATGTTAGACTTCAGTACTGTCCAGTTGGACAAGGACTTGTCCTATGAGGAGGAGCCAGTAGCTATTCTAGACCGGCAGGTTTTTCAGTTGAGATAGAAGAGTTTTCCTTCGGTTCGTGTTCAGTGGAGGGGTCAGCCTGTTGAGGCAGTGAACTGGGAGTCCGAGTCCGATGTGCAGAGCCGATATGCCCATCTTTTCTCCGACTAAGGTACTTTTCTTATATCCATTCGAGGATGAACAGTTATTTTAGAGGTGGAGAATATGATGACCCAAAAGGTCATCACTCGTTCTAAAAGTAAATTTTGTGTTCTGAGGCCTTAAAAACCTCTTTTTGTCTTACCTCGATTTGCGTATTCAATCCGCGCGCATTTCCTGAAAATTTTTATGTGAAATCAAAGTAAAGTAAGGGGTCGTTTGATAGGGTCTATAAAAATAATGTTGAATATGGTGTATTAGTAATGCTTGCATTAGTTATGCTGGCATTAGTTATGTTTAGATATTTCTTATCCATTATTTGGTTTGATGTATTAAAGCATTGCATAATTTCTAAAAGAATTGTTTGTTTACAAAAGTACCCTCATAACTAATCCATTACTTTATCTTTTTTTAAAAACATGTGTTGAGGAATGATTTTACAAAAAAAAGGTTTTAAAAAATTATTTAATTTGTCTATATATATTGTAGTGTAGAACTTAATATTTATTTATAAAAAACAAATATGCTAAGTATTTATTTATTTACTAGGGATATAATTTTATTTATCCCTTTCTTCGATCATTTCAAACTTCCTTTAATATATATAACATATTTTAATCAAGCATAAATTTTGAAGGATAATTTTGTCTTTAACTAATTTAATGCATGCATTATAATCCATTGCATTGTTAATGCCATGTTTTCTTATGCATTAGTTATGCATAGAATAATACCAAATAGGGTGTATAACTAATGCATATGTTCAAAAAGTGCACCAAACAAAGTATTACTAATGCACAAAGCTAATACATGCATTATTTTACCTAATGCATCCTACCAAACGACCCCTAAGGAAATTGGCCTTTAAAATTGATTAAAGTTGACGTTGGTCAACATTCTTGGTAAATGGACCCGGACCCCTGATCGGATGGTCTTGTAAGGTCCGTAGAAATATATGAACTTGGGCGTATGTACGGAATCGAATTCCTAGGTCCCAAGCCCGAGAAAAAGAATTTTTAAAGAAAATTATTTGCTGGTAAATAGAAAGGCTTTTAGTAGTGAAATGATGCATTTTTATGATGGTATCAGGCCCGCATTTTTGTTCTAAAGCCCGGTACAAGTTCAAAATAATAATTAAGTTGAATCTATGAAGTTTGGTAAAGATCAAAGTTCGTTTGGTATAAATCGAACCTTTAGTTGAGAAAATGGACATTTCAATGTTCTTGAGTAATTTTATGAATTTAAGGTTGCATTTGTAGTTGTTGATGTTATTTTGATAATTTGATCGCACAAGCAAGTCCGTATAATATTTTTAGACTTGCGTACATGATTGGTTTGGAGCCCCGAGGGCTCGGGTGAGTTTTGGATAGGCTACAGAGTGATTTTGGACTTAGGAAAATTGTTGGTATGTTGCAGCTGTGTAACAGGCCTCTGATCTCGCAAAGCTTCAAAATGCGAAGTTCTCAGGCTTGGGAAATGCGACCCAGGCATCGTAATTGGGAACCAAGTCTGGGCAGGCCATTCTCGCAAATGCAACAATTTGGTTGCAAATGCTAAAGAATCAGGGGTCGCAAATGCGACATATCCTTCGTAAATTCAAATGTAGCCGATTTATTCGCAATTGCGATAACTGCACCTGCTAAATGATATTTCAGACGGGATTTTCTTCATTTTTCCAACTTTCTTAAAACGTAAACCTCCTTAGAAAATTTTTCAAATTCAAAAACTTCTCGAAATCATTAGTAAGTAATTTCTAACTCATTTATTTTAATCTAATCCACCTTTTTACATGATTTCATTTCAAAATCAAGGGGTTTTCATGGGAAATTGAGTGATTTTGGGTAGAACTTAGGATTTTCAAATTTTGGAGATTTGGACCTCAATTTAAGGTCCAATTTCAAAACAAATTATATGTTTGAGCTCGTGGGTGAATGGGTGATCGGGTTTTGGTTCGAATTTTGGGTTTGACCAAGCAGGCCCGGGGTCGATTTTTGACTTTTTGGGAAAATCATTAGAAAACCTATTTTCATGCATTAGAATTGGTTTATTGAGTATTTATTAATGTTATTAGGTAAATTGTGACTAGATACAAGTGAATTGGAAGTGGAATCGAGAGGTAAAGCGATAGTTGAGGCTTGATTGTGTTCGTGGAATTTAGGTAAGTGTTTGGTCTAACCCTAGCTTGAGGGAATTGGAGTTGTAGTTTGATTTGATATGCCTTAAGTGTTGAGTACGACGTATAAGTATGGTGACGAGTATCTATACATTGGTATCAAACATGCCCGTGAGTCTTATACTATGATTGTTATGACTCCGTTATGTATTTTCCATGCTTAATATGATGATTATAAATGTTGAACAAGGCTTTTGAAAGTATTCTTGGTAAATTACCATTGTTGAGCATTGGCTCAAGTTGAGACTTAGGTTGTGAAGTGACTGTGGAAACAAGATCAGATATATTGTTGATTGCCTTGCCGGGATGTTATTGTTAATGACATATTTTCCCTTGCCAGGATGTTTTCGTTTATGATATTGTTTCCCTTGCCGGGATGTTATTATTTATGATATTTTTTTCCTTGCTGGGATATTATTGTTATACTATTGTTACCTTGTCGAGATTCTTTTGTGATTGGTGTTGATTTATATATTGGGATTGGGTCACACGCCGTAATAATATTAAATGGGATTGGGTTGCACGCCGTAACAAGGAGTAATAAGGGAGGACAAGTGGGGTCGGGTTGCACACTGCAACATCATTATATGATTGGGAGCGGGCTGCACGCTGTAACAATATCATATTATTGGGATCAGGTTGCACACCGTAGTAGTATTATATGCTTGGGATCGAGTTGCATGCCGCAACAGTATTATATGATTGGGATAATGTTGCACGCTGCAACAAGAAAGAATAAAAGTGAATGTGGATCGTTACAGTTTTCCTTATTCTTGCTGATATGAAATTATGCTGTTCTTTATGCTTCTCTACTGAATTTCTATTTGTACTTGATATTCCCTGCAACATGTTCCCCCTTCCCATCTTTAACTGCTAGTTTTTGTTATCATTGTTTTCCATATATGATTTAACTGTACAGGTTTATTTGGTATTCTTGTCCTAGGCTCGTCACTACTTCGCCGAGGTTAGGCTCGACACTTACCAGCACATGTGGTTGGTTGTGCTGATACTACACTCTGTACTGTGTGCAGATCCTAGTACTAGAGCATTTGGACCACAATGAGGTTGATTCCTTCTGACCATCGGCGACTCGAGTTAGTCCTGCGGACGTCCGCAGGCCTTGGCATCCCCTTCTATCATATTTCCTTCTGTTCTTACTTATTTCAGAGACAGACATGTATTTTTCTTTGTTCAGACCCTATTTGTAGTATTCTTAGATAGTTTGTGAGATTGTGACACCACTCATGGGTGGATTATTGTTATAGAATAATATTTTCATTTAGTTAAATTATTAGATTTCGTCTTCCGCATTTTTTTTATTTTATTATTATTATTCCTCTGTTGATCATATGTTAACTTGTAAATGTTAAAAGTTAAGGAAAAAGGGTAATAAAATCTGTAACACTTGGCTTGCCTAGCTTTCACGAGTAGCTTTCATGTGTAACGCCAGTGGCGTAGCTATTAGAGCTGTACTTGGTCAATGGCATAACAAGATTCTTCATCCTGTCTACTATGCAAGCAAGACTCTTAATGGTGCACAAAAGAATTACATTGTGACAAAGCAAGAACTACTTATTGTTGTCTATGCTTTTGAAAAATTTCAGGCCTGTTTGTTGGGATTCAAAGTGATAGTCTACACCGATCATGTTGCTCCCCGCTACCTTATGGCGAAGAAGGATGCTAAACCAAGATTGATTAGGTGGGTTATTTTGTTACAAGAGTTTGACTTTAAAGTTAAAGATTAGAAAGGAATAGAGAATCAAGTAGAAGATCACTCATCTAGGCTTGAAGAGGCTGGGAGACCGAAAGAAGATCTTGAAATTAATGATGCCTTCTCAGATGAACACATAGTGGCATTGTCTAGCACCTTCACTCATTGGTATGCCGACATCGCTAACTCCTTGGTTAGTGACCTTATCCCCGATGGATTATAAGCTTATCAAATGAAAAAGTTCTTGCTGGAGTGTAGGCAATACTATTGGGAGGTACCTTATTTATGTCGATTGCCCCCTTTTCTCACGAAATCGGGTTTATGACATTTAGGAAGACAACTCGTTCCCCTTTTGGGAATTAGGTTTTTGAATTGAGGAGTTGCCACCTAATGATTAAGTGCATTAGGACACTAAGAGGTTTTTGGTTTGGAAACCAGAGATTTAGGTAATGGCTAGAAATTATCTCAAGGGGAAGGTGTTAGGCACCCCTAAAGATCCACTAGTGTGGTTCCCGGCCATGCTAAAATTGTGACGTTAAGTACAAGTAACAAATAGGCAAACAAGGATTTCAAATATGAGGGATTGTCACATAATAGCTGCAAACAAGTTAATGTTTGAAGAAACAAAGAAAGCTGTAATTTTGAGGAAATAGTTCAAAAATTTTGAAAAGTGGTAAACAAATAAAAGGAAGGGAGGGGTCCTAAGTTTACAAATAATATGGATCACATCAATGCAATACCCGGTAATCACTCTTCAAAAGAGGGGCTACACGTAGTATTAGCGCACCGATCATCATATCCATATTCTACCCTTCTCTCAACTTTTATTAGGGTTTTCCCTTTTGAAACCCTAACTCTCTCCTGAATCTCTCAAAACAGTGCTATTCTCATAATATTTTCATATTTTCCTCTATGTTCTGCTTATTTTTGAGTTTATTCTGAAAGATCTTTTACTTTGAACCACCTTTTACTTTCTTTGAAAATTAGAGTTCTTAGATTTCTTTTACGCATGCTTCAACTAATTTTATTTATGATTAAATCTTTTCTTTGTGTATTCTGACCTGTTTCTATGCTCTCACTATTTTTAATTTGACTCTACTAAAAAAAACCTATGTTCTAAAATGTTTACTTGTTTGATTATGGGTGTTGACATGTCTCTTTGCCTTGGTTATGTGTGTTAGACTAATTTTCTTGGCCTTGTCTCTATGTGTTAGCATGTTCCTTCGTCTGATTATGCGTGTTAGCACAGTTCTCTTTACTCTGATTCTATGTGTTTAGCATGCTCCTTTGTTTGATTGTGTGTGTTAGCCTGATGTCCCTTAACTCTTGTTAATGTTTCATGGTCACCATGCTTGGAATATGTCCGGCTGAATCTTAACTTGTTTTCACTAGCTCTGAGTGATTGTGTTAGTTCATCTCTTGTTCCCCTTCTGTCTATATAACTAATTTTGGGTCACTACCTTTTATTCATTCACCTCTATTTATATGTTAAAAATGCTGAATCATGACTTCACACGATTGATTCTAGTTTTCCTTGATTTATTGGTAATTCAAAACACTTTCTTTGAAAACCCTAGCATTCTACCCGGCTGTTTGAATTAATTAGTTTTGTTACCTTATTTGTTATAGTACTCTGTTCTTTTAATCCTTTCTTTAATTAGAATTTTCCTGAGTTTGGTCTTAATTGGCTACTATATGAAATACTGAATCTTGATCCCCTCCTTATTTATACGTACACTGATTTTTCCTACTTGCCTTATATGGTGCTGAATATTTTCGTTTAATTTTGATTCCCTTAATTAATGGGAGTACTTCCTTGATTCTTTGATGAATTGATTCCGACTTCTACAATTAACATATTTTTGTGATTTTTATCTTATTTTACCCCCTACTTTCAACTATAAATACCCTAAGTCTTTTACACAAACACACAACAGTCTTCTGACTTACACACCATTGAATACTTTCAAATCTGCATTCTCTCTTGCTCTCTTGCTCCATACTATTCTCTGCTTCTGTTTATTATTGGCCGGCTGAAAGCCAAAGCTAATATATTGTTACTCCTTTATCTTTGCATCCTGCTTTTGCTCTTTACTGGTATGTCCTGATTAACTTTTCAAGTCTCACACCAATGTGTTTATTTTTGTTTCAGTTAATTATTTTTGTGACTCTCTTCTACTTATGATTTTCATGTTCAGTGTGTAATTGATTCTTTACTCTAATGCTTCACCATTCCTTATGATTTACATGTTAAGACTGACTTTGTTTACTCCTAACTTTATTTGTTATGTCTATATCCTGTTGTTACACATTAGCATGTCTAAACTCTACTGCCTCCCAGTGCCCTGAATCCCCTAATTATATGTAGTCATGTCCATTAAACCTGCAACCCTTTTAGCATTGTATGATCTATTTGCTTCCCTTTCCCCATGATCATTGTATGCAATCTTATGCTATTGTTTCTGTTGTTTATTTCTAAAACAAACCCCTTGTTTTCGTAAAACTCTTCTTTTAAACACTTCTTTCTGCACTTCACACCATTCTTAGAAAATAGGATCTGCCCCCTTTGTGTGAGCATTGCTTTGAGTACCTCTGAGTACTCGCTCAACTTTGACACACAAGGATGGTATTCCATACTGCACCTGTTCTGCATTCTTCTAAAATGTCTAGGTGCTGGTATTGGCCAGGGGCTCAATGGGGCCCTAGGGAGATTTGCCGCACCTAGACCATGGCAAAGGTTGTGAACTCAAAGGGGTTGAGGTTGGAAAATTGGGCCTGATTGAAGGCTCCCTATAGCATAGCCTTTTATTTTTCTATCCTTTGGTATTGTAATTTAGATGATACTGGTTTGCAATAATTTGTAAACAAATAATTGGGGGTGAATAGTGAATATGGGGGAGGGTTATGCATGCGTGGTATAAATCATGGGTAGAAAATATGCTTATAGGATTTTATTTTCACAATAGACAAACTTTATAGGTCATGTATCTCATTCATTAGAAATCCTGCTTTAGGTTTTTTATTTTCAGTATGTCATTACGCTCATCTCGTAACCACGCTCAGTGAATAACCAGCAATGATTAACAACAAGCCAAATAACTTGTCATTACTGCATTGGCATATTAGAAATCATGTTCTTAGGAACTCTTATATGCATTAGATATCCTGCCCATAGGACTTCTCACTTGTTCGAGTTATGGTGGTTAATTCATGTTAGTCCAATAACCGTGTTAAAATATGGCAAGTGGTTTGAAACATTTTTTTGCAAACACCTTACCACACATTCCTTTATAAATCAGAATAAAGAAAATGTATGTTCATTCCTTTATAAATAATTAGATAATGTATAACGACGCCTAGGTAAACCTTAGGCCCGTTAGGAACTGATCAATTATATCTTTTTATTAGCCTAAAACCAACCAGCTTCTTTAAGTTTTAACTCTGCAGTTCCCTTTCTTGTTGTGATCTTTGAAGTTCACTCAGCTTTTGTTTTCTTAAAACAAAAACTCTGCTGAAAACGGTTTTTTAAAATGACACACCTTTACTTTTACTGAGTTCTAATTTTTATGCCTACAAATCCATGGGTTACCTATCTCTGTCCAGAATCATGCTATTATTGTTACTACTTTATTTCTAAAACCAAGTTTTAACCGCTGAAAAAGTCCCTGTCTTTTGAGACCTTAATTATGTTTAAGACATGCTACTTATGTGTTTTGTTTGAGGAGGTGTACTGTCACGACCCAAAAATCCCTCCGAAGGAATCATGATGGCACCTAGTCTCTAAATTAGGTAAGCCTAATATTAACAGAAATAACATTGATATTTATTAACTTAAAATAAAATTTTTCTAAACAATTACCATTCCCAAAAGCG
>MU676665.1:6288-38882 GCA_026770625.1 Nicotiana glauca | reverse complement strand
AATATGAGGACATATTCGCCTGGTCGTATGATGATATGACTAGTCTCAGTACATCTATTGTAGCTCACAAATTGCTAACCGATCCGACGTGTGCCCCTGTAAAATAGAAGCTCAGGAAATTCAAACATGACATGAGTTTGAAAATCAAGGAAGAAGTTACCAAACAAGTCAAAGCCAAGGTCCTCAGGGCAGTGGAGTATCCAACATGGTTGGCCAACATTGTGCCAGTGCCAAAGAAGGACGGGAAGGTCATAGTCTGTGTCAACTACCGGGACCTCAATAGGGCCAATCCGAAAGAAGACTTCCCCTTGCCAAACATACACATCCTAATTGACAACTGCGCCAAGCACGAGTTGCATTCATTTATCGATTGTTTTGCTTGGTATCATCAGATATGGATGGACGAAGAAGATGCAGATAAAACGGCTTTCATTACGCCGTTGGGGATGTATTGTTACAAGATGATGTCGTTCGGAATGAAGAATGCTGGGGCCACTAATATGAGGGCCATGACTAATATCTTTCATGACATGATACACAAAGAGATCGAGGTGTACATAGACGATGTCATCATCAAATTCAAGAAAGACACTGATCACATGGAAGATTTGAGAAAGTTCTTCAACAGACTAAGAAGGTACAACTTGAAACTGAACCCCACCAAATGTGCGTTCGGGGTTCCCCCCGAAAAACTGCTTGGGTTCATTGTAATTCAATGAGGAATAGAACCGGATCCGTCAAAGGTTAAAGCCATTCATGAATTGCCACCGCCAAAAAACAAGAAAGAGGTTATGATTTTATTGGGGAGACTCAACTACATCAGCCGGTTCATAGCCCAGTCCACTGTCATTTGTGAACTAATATTTAAGATGTTGAAGAAGGATGCCGCCACTAAGTGGAGTGATGATTGTCAGAAAGCCTTCGACAGAATCAACGAATACCTATCAACACTGCCACTTCTGTTTCTGCCCGAACCGGGTAGACCACTATTGCTCTATCTTGCAGTACTAGATGGAGCATTCAGGTGTGTTTTGGGACAACATGATGAAATAGGGAGAAAGGAGAAAGCCATCTACTATCTCAAAAAGACGTTCACCCCGTACGAGGCCTGGTATTCCCTACTAGAACGCACCTGTTGTGCTCTGACTTGGTTAGCTCAGAGGTTGAGGCATTATTTCTGTGCCTATAACACTTATCTCATATCAAGGATGGATCCGCTGAAATATATCTTTTAGAAGCCCATATCTAATGGCAAGCTAGCCAGGTGGCAAATCCTATTGAGTGAATTCGACATTGTTTACGTAACTCAGAAGGCAATCAAAGGACAGGCACTGGCAGATCATCTTGCCGAAAATCCCGTGGACGAAGAATACAAGCCTCTAAATATGTATTTTCCTAACGAAGAGGTCTCTTTCATAGGAGAAGACATTGCAGAATCCTATGATGGCTGAAGAATGTTTTTCGATGGAGCAACAAATTTTAAACGAGTTGGCATAGTGGCAGTTTTACTATCAGAAACAGGTTAGCATTATTCGGTGTCTGCCAAACTCAGGTTCCCGTGCACCAACAACATGACCGAGTACGAAGCTTGCATCTTAGGGCTCAAGCTGGCTATTGACATGAATGTTTAGAAGTTACTAGTGATCGGGGATTCCGACTTGCTCATACATCAGGTTCGAGAAGAATGGGCAACCAAGAACTCCAAAATGCTCCCGTACTTTTATCATGTACAGGAGTTGAGGAAGAGGTTTACAGAGACAGAATTCCGGCATGTACCCAGATTCCAGAATGAGTTTGCCAATGTATTGGCCACTCTATCATCCATGATTCAGCATCCAGATAAGAACTTCATTCATCATATCCCGGTAAAAATCCAAGATCAACCCGCTTACTGTGCTCATGTAAAGGAAGAAGCAGACGGAAAACCATGGTTTCATGACATTAAGAAATATCTGTGAATAGGAGAATACCCAAAACTTGCAAACACTACTCAGAAGCACACACTGCGGCGGTTATCCAATCACTTCTTTCACAGCAGAGGAATCCTGTATAGGAGGACTCCTGATTTGGGATTACTGAGGTATGGCGAAGCAAAGGAAGCATCAAGGTTGTTGGAGGAGGTTCATGCAGGGACCTGTGGCCCGCACATAAATGGTTTCATCTTAGCCAAGAAAATACTCCGAGCGGGATACTTTTGGATGACTATAGAGACGGACTGCATCCAATATGTTCGAAAGTGCCATCATTATCATATACATGCGGATATGATAAAGGTGCCTCCTAATGAGATCAATGCAACAAGCTCACCATGGTCGTTCACTGCTTGGGGAATGGATGTCATCGGACCTATCGAGCATGCCATATCAAACAGACACAGGTTCATTCTAGTGGCAATTGATTATTTCACCATATGGGTTGAAGCAGCATCATATAAGGCGGTAACCAAGAAGGTTGTGGCAGACTTTGAAAGCGACCATATCATTTGTCGGTTCGACATCTCGGAGTCAATCATTACTGATAATGGTTCCAATCTCAACAGTGACCTGATGAAAGCAATGTGCGAGACGTTCAAGATTAAGCAGAAGAATTCTATAGCTTACAGACCTCAGATGAATAGAGCTGTAGAAGCGGCCAATAAGAACATCAAGAAGATATTGAGGAAGTTGATAGAGAAACACAAGCAATGGCAAGAAAAACTATCATTTGCCTTATTGGGATACCACACCACGGTTCACACATCAATCGGGGCGACTCCCTATATGCTGGTTTATGGTACTGAGGCAGTCATCCTGGTCGAGGTAAAGATTCCCTCCCTGAGGATTATAAAGGAAGCAAAACTTGAAGATGCAGAATGGGTAAAGAGTCGCTATGAGCAGTTAGCCCTTATAGACAGAAAGAGAATGAATGTAGTTTGTCGTGGTCATTTGTATCAGAACAGGATGTCCAGAGCCTTCAACAAAAAAGTCAAGCAGAGACAGTTTACGGCAGGATAGCTAGTGTTGAAGAAAATCTTCCCGCATCAGAACAAGGCCAAAGGAAAGTTCTCTCCTAGATGGAAAGGCCCGTACATGGTTCACCGGGTCCTAACAGGAGGATCCCTCATACTTGCAGAAATGGATGGAGAAGTCTGGACAAAGCCAATTAATTCAGATGCAGTCAAGCGCTATTATGTGTAATAATTATGACTTTTTATGATGTAATTTGAACTATGCCTGACCTGATTCCCATTTAAGAGGGGATACGTAGGCAGCCCTATGGGTTCGGTCGTAATTCAATAAAAATTTCATTTCCCCCCTCCCCCCCGATATTGGAAACTGGGACCGAATTTTGAGGAGGACCCTTAAAATTCCGAAGCCAACTTTCAGCCATTCATCGCACGCAGCCATCAAAAACCCCAGCCCAGTAAACTGGGGCAAAATTTTTAGGAGGACCCTCAAAATTTCGGAGCAAACGAGGTTGCAATATCTTGAACCGCATCGCAGTCGTCGGTTCATCTAAAAGAAAATTGTTTTTAAATTATGTATTTACATCATAGTTTTAAAATTATATTACCAAATCATGCATGGCTACTATCAAATTGCTTTGTTTAGCGATGCTACCCCAATGAAACAAGAGCCGAGTACAACAAGCGGAGTCCATAGGAAGACGAATTAACCTTCCTCCTTTGACAAAACTCACAATCTTTCTTTGAATGTAGGCACCCCAAAACGTAGAACCATAAGATCCGGTTCATACTCATATTTTGCAGGAGTTCAACTCTTAGAATCATCACTCACTTAGAAGTGCTATCCGCACATGACCTCCCAAGCGGCCACAACGACAATCAACTATCAGCTAAGAAATTTTGTTACTCTTCACCTTTATTTCCTTGTATTGCATAAAGCTACCTTTCTTCCTTCCAAGACTAAGAGTTGTCTCTATCTGCATTTCCCTGCATTGCATAATACTATCTTTCTACCTTCCGAGACTAAGCATTGTCTCCATCTGCATTTCCTTGCATTGCATAATGCTACCTTTCTGCCTTTCGAGACTAAGCGTTGTCTCCATCTGCATTTCCTTCCATTGCATAAGTCTACCTTTCTGCCTTTCGAGACTAAGCGTTGTCTCCATCTGCATTCCCTTGCATTGCATAAGGCTACCTTTCTGCCTTCCGAGACTAAGTGTTGTCTCCATCTACATTGCATAAGGCTACCTTTCTGCATTCCGAGACTAAGCATTGTCTCCATCTGCATTTCCTTGCATTGCATAGGGCTACCTTTCTGCCTTTCGAGGTTAAGTACTACCTCCATCCTACATTTTCTTTCACTACATAAGGCTACCTTTCTGCCTTACGAGACTAAGCATTGTCTCCACCCGTCGGCTAAAACATCGCCAATTTTATTTAAATCTTTGCATGGCTGAAATATCGCCAATTATATTTATGCTTTACATTGGCTGAAACATCGCCTACTATATTTAAATCTCTATGTCGGCTGAAACATCGCCAATTTTATTTATGCTTTACATCGGCTGAAACATCGCCAACTATATTTAAATCGCTATATTGGCTGAAACATCGCCAATTTTATTTAAATTTTTATGTCGGCTGAAATCTCGCCATTTATATTTATGCTTTACATCAGCTGAAACATCGCCAAATCCTACATTTTCATGGGTTGAAATATTGCCAAATTGTCCAAAGGCATAATTATTCAGGGGCATCATTTTTATAGCCCGAGAACGCCATGCCATATCCTGATGACCCTGCTTTCATCTTTTGCATATCATTATTCAAAGGAATCATGGTTCGGAGGCATCATTCTCATAGCCCGAGAACATCATTTCATAGCCTGCGAATCCTCAATTATACGCTTCATGGCTCAGGATATCATGGTTTGAGGACGTCATCCTACCCGTCCGAAGACAACATTCATGGTCCAAGGGGAACTTGCATCACGTTTAAATTTATGCATGATATGTTCGCATTGCTCATTTGCAGGTACACCGGCTAGCAACGGCTATCACAGCAGCTGCGATCTCGCTCCGGTTCCAGCAGCCCATCGGTCCCTAACCATCCTTCCCAACTCGAATATTGCGTCCGTCTTTCGAAATCTCCATCAGTATGTTCCGCCGACGGAACCTTTGAACTATATATGGCACGATTCCTGTAAGACTAGGTATATGTAGGCAGCTCAGGAGTCAGAGCTTGGTCAAAACCTCTTCGAATCGTTTCTTTCTGTCAAAATTGGCTATCATAACTTTACCGGACAACTCTTTCATCCTTCTCGGGTAAAGAAGGACAGCTGTTGATACCTAATTTTTTCCTACATATTTTTATACTCAAAATAGCATATATATACATATATAAGCATGTCTAAAAGTTTTGGTATTTTTTCTTTATTTTTAAAGATATTTAAATCAATTAATTGTCTATTTTTATACTACAAAATTCAATAATTATTCCCAAACTAGCATTTTTGGTGAATAATTTATTTCATTCTCATATTTACAATAATTTATAATTAAGGTAATTTTTGCATATTTTTTATACATTTGTTTGGTATTTTTAAACTAAATTGCATATAATTGCAATTATAACCTATTTTACAATTAACAACATTTCATAATCATAAAATCACTTATAGTATTTTGACATTACTATTTATATATTATTAATTAGTTCAGTACCTTTAATTTATCTTTAAATCATTTTTTACTATTTTTATAAAATAATAAAAAGGGAAAATTGGCTGTTTAACAAACAACCCTTAGTATTTCAATTATAGCCAAATTGGCCACACTCCTATAAGATTTTTAAATGGCCTAATACCCTATTTAAATCAACCCAGCCCAATCCCCAAAATAACCCGGTCCAATTTTTTTTAATCTGAGTCGTTGATCAAATGAGATCAACGGCCCAAATTTAATTCCCATAATTAAAATCAGTTACCCCCCAAAGCCCTCACTTCTTTGAGACCGTCTCTCCCTCTCCCTTCTCTAGAGAACCTTCTGGTTCTCTCTTCTCTGATGAACTCCACCGCCTCTCCGACCACCTCCAATCTCACCCCATTCGACCATCAACCGCCATTGAGACCCTAGATCGTTGGTTCTCTCTATTTTTGAGATCCCAAAAAACCCACCATGTGAATCAGTCCCTAA
Source organism: Nicotiana glauca (assembly GCA_026770625.1). Lineage (NCBI taxonomy): Eukaryota > Viridiplantae > Streptophyta > Magnoliopsida > Solanales > Solanaceae > Nicotiana > Nicotiana glauca. The sequence continues at coordinate 32,744 of MU676665.1, read as the reverse complement.
AAATTTCCGCCTGGTTTGTTTCCGACCATCTCCGGCCACCTCTCTTTCACCAAGGCTCTGGTGGGCCTCTCACTGTCCTGTTCAACACCTCTAGGACCTTCGAGGTTTATGGACCATGGTGGTTGAGACCTAGGGTTCCAGGTTTTACTACTTGTGGGTTCTCCGGTATGATTTCAGGTGAAATAACACCCTATATGTCACGATCTATTAAGTTTCTACAGGTTCTCTCAACTTTTATTAGGGTTTTCCCTTTTGAAACCCTATATCTCTCGTGAATCTCTCAAAACAGTGCTATTCTCATGATATTTTCATGTTTTCCTCTATGTTCTGCTTATTTTCGAGTTTATTCTGAAAGATCTTTTACTCTGAACCATCTTTACTTTCTTTGAAAATTAGGGTTCTTAGATTTCTTTTACGCATGCTTTAACTGATTTCTTTATGATTAAATCTTTTCTTTGTTTATTCTGACATATTTCTATGCTCTCACTATTTTTAATTTGACTCTACTAAAAAAAACCTATGTTCTAAAATGTTTACTTGTTTGATTATGGGTGTTGACATGTCTCTTTGCCTTGGTTATGTGTGTTAGACTAATTTTCTTGGCCTTGTCTCTATGTGTTAGCATCTTCCTTCGTCTGATTATGCGTGTTAGCACGATTCTCTTTACTATGATTCTATGTGTGTAGCATGCTCCTTCGTTTGATTGTGTTTATTAACCTGATGTCCTTTGACTATTGTTAATGTTACGTGGTTACCATGCTTCGAATATGTCCTGCTGAATCTTAACTTGTTTTCACTAGCTCTTAGTGATTGTGTTTGTTCATCTCTTATTCCCTTTCTGTCTATATAGCTAATTTTGGGTCGCTACCTTTTGTTCATTTACCTTTATTTGTATGTTAAAAATGCAGAATCATGACTTCACACGATTGATTCTAATTTACCTTGATTGATTAGTAATTCAAAAAACTTTCTTTTAAAACCCTAGCATTCTAACCGCCCATTTGAATTAATTGGTTTTGTTACCTTATTTGTTATAGTACTTTGTTCTTTTAAACTTTTCCTTAATTGGAATTTTCCTGAATTTGGTCTTAATTGGATACGATATGCAAACTGAATCTTGATTCCCTCCTTATTTATTCATACACTGATTTTTCCTTCTTGGCTTATATGGTGCTGAATATTTTCGCTTGATTTTGATTCCCTTAATTAATGGGAGTACTTCCTTGATTCTTTGGTTAATTGATTCTGATTTCTTCAGTTAACATATTTATGTAATTTTTACCTTATTTTACCTCCTACTTTCAACTATATACCCTAAGTCTTTTACACAAACACACAACAGTCTTCTGACTTACACACTACTAAATACTTTCAAATCTGCATTCTCTCTTTCTCTATTACTCCACTACTATTCTCTGCTCCTGCTTATTATTAGCCTGCTAAAAGCCAAGGCTAATATAGTGTTACTCATTTATCTTTGCATCCTGCTTTTGCTCTTTATTGGTATGTCGTGATTAACTTTTCATGTCTCACACCAATGTGTATATTTTTGTTTCAGTTCATTATTTTTGTGATTCTCTTCTACTTATGCTTCTCCTTTTCACTGTGTAATTGATTCTTTACTCTAATTCTTCACCATGCCTTCTGCTTTACATGTTAAGTCTGACTTTGTTTACTCCTAACTTTATTTGTTATGTGTATGTCCTGTTGTTACACATTATCATACCTAAACTTTACTGCCTCCCAGTCCCCTGAATCCCCTGATTCTGTGTAGTCCTGTTCATTAAACCTGCATCCCTTTTAGCATTGTGTGATCTATTTGCTTCCCTTTCCCCATGATCATTGTATGCAATCTTATGCTATTGTTTCTGTTGTTTCTTTCTAAAACAAACCCCTTGTTTTCTTAAAACTTTTCTTTTAAACACTTCTTCCTGCACTTCTCACCATTCTTAGAAAATAAGATCTGCCCCCTTCGTGTGAGCATTGCTTTGAGTACCTCTTAGTACTCACTGAACTTTGACACACAAGGCTGGTATTCCACACTACACCTGTCCTGCATTCTTTAAAATGTCTAGGTGCTGATATTGGCCAGTGACCTAATGGGGCCCTAGGGAGCTTTGCTGCACCTAGACTATGGCAAAGGCTGTAGACTCGAAGGGGTTGAGGTTGGAAGATTGGGCCTGATTGAAGGCTCCCTATAGCAAAGATTTTAATTTTTCTGTTTTTTGGTATTGTAATTAAGATTCTATTGGTTTGTAATAATTTTTAAACAAACAATTGGGGTTGAATAGTGAATATGGCAGAGGGTTATGCATGCTTAGTATAAATCATGGGTAGAAAACATGCTTATAGGATTTTATTTGCGCAATAGACAACCTGTATAGGTCATGCATTTCATTCATTAGAAATCCTGCTTTAGGTTCTCTATTTTCAGACTGTCATTACACTCATCTTGTAAACACGCTCAGTTAGTAACCAACAATGATTAACAACAAGCTAAATGACCGGTCATTACTGCATTAGCATATAAGGAATCATGTTCTTTGGAACTCTTATATGCATTTGATATCCTGCCCATAGGACTTCTCACTTGTTCGAATTGTAGTGGTTAATTCATGTTAGTCCAATAACCGTGTATAAATATGGCTAAGTGGTTTGAAACGTTTTTTTGCAAAAACCTTACCACGCGTACCTTTATAAATCAGAATAAAGAAAATATATGTTCATTCCTTTATAAATAATTAGATAATGTATAACGACGCCTAGGCAAACCTTAGGCCCGTTAGGAAATGATCAATTGTGTCTTTTTATTAGCCTAAAACCAACCATCTTCTTTAAGTTTTAACTCTACAATTCACCTTCTTGTTGTGATGTTCTGAATTTCACTCAGTTTTTCCTTTCTTAAAACAAAAACTCTATTGAAAATAATTTTTTAAAATGACACACCTTTACTTTTACTGAGTTCTGATTTTTATGTTTGAAAATCCCTGGGTGACCTATCTCTGTCCAGAATCGTGCTATTATTGTTACTACTTCATTTCTAAAACCAAGTTTTAACCGCTGAAAAATTACCTATCTTTTGAGACCTTAATGATATTCTAAACGTCAATACCACAAACGGGGGGGGGGGGTGTAATTTGTGTGGTACCTAATTTTCGCTGTAGAATAACCTGGTTCTTCTAGATGTACTTTGACTGCTTGCAGAATTATGAGTGCATAAAATAAAGAACAAAGAGATTTTTACGTGGAAAACACTTGTCTCAAAAGGTGAAAAAACCACGACCTATTACTCAGAAGGATTTTCCCAAACTTCCACTCAAATCACTGAGCCAAAGCAAAATTTACAAAACTCTTGTAAAAATAAGGATTAAACTCTAATCCAAGTGTAGCACACAACCTCAACTGTTGCGACACCTTCAAGTTAACTCTAATTTGAATACTCAAAGTACCTATTACAATTGCTTCTAGATAAAGCTTAAAGGTACAATATGAAAACACCTACTACAATTGAACTAGAAATAAAGAAAGACACAATGGAATTGGTTCTTCACTCTGGTTCATATAGCTTCATATTTGCACACTTGAATTACAAATAAATTGCTTGCAAAATCTCCTAGCTCTTTTGCTCTCAATTTCGTTTAATTTCTGCGTATGTGCAATCTCCTATAAAAGAGAACAATCATTATTATTTATATAGTTAGTAATCAGAGTTTGATTAAAACTCGAATTGATGATCCTTCATCAAATTCGAATCCTAGAACAATTCAAACTCCAATCCTTATCCTTGATCCGGATGTAGTTCTCTTCACATAAGGAGGCTTCAACTCCTTATCCTATGCAACCTTTTCGATGAACTTAGAAAATATTATTGCTGATCCTTGAGACTTATCTTCTTCACACGTATGTCACACGTGTAAGTATATCAACACCGTGTATCACATGATGGACCTGGTTCATGACTGAGTTCATTTTGTTAATCTTCACAACTTTAGCTGAACTTGGGCCAACAAATTCCCCCTTTTTGATGCTGACAAACTCTGTTCTTTTATTTATCAGAGACCTCGTGGTACTCAGCTTAATTTTCACACTTTAATTTAACTTATCATTAAGGACCATGTTTAATCAGGTTATAAATATAACTTTATTTTAGAATACAAAGTAAAGCACAATATCTCTTCCCTCTTTTGGCATCATAGAAAAGTTGCATATTATATGAATCTCAGATGTTAATTATTACTCATGGCCACTGGGGCAACTGCAAGTGAAAACATGATTCAGTTAATCAATAATCAACTTCACAAAAAATTTAACTATTAAGATCAAAAGTTTCATAGAACAAGAGAAAATAAAGCACATTGTCATTGATTAGGAGGTGTTTCTACAGAACAAACCACAAAAAGAAAAACAACCATCCAATCATGAGCAAAAAACAAAGAAAATCCCCAAATTTGGGTCACTGAGGGGGTTTCTAAACTTGTTCTAAAGGCTTCGAGGAACTGGAGTGTTGGGATTGAAGAAAATTGAGCATTGTTTGGAGCATCCTTTCACTCTTTCCTTTTTCCTTTGCTAGCTCAGCTTTGAGGCCATTTCTTTCACTTTCTAGTTCAGTAATGCAAGCCTGGAGCCTAGCAATTTCTTCATCTTTTGTTCCACACTCTAGAACCAATGCCCTAACTTTGCTATTCACAAGAGTCTTCAAGGATGAACCAGGTTCAACTGGGGTTACACTTAGCAGATAGTCACAAGCCTACATAGTTTTGATTCCAAAGTGCTCTTTGCTGGAGGCCATCTCCCACTTTTTCAATGGCACATCTAACTTGGCCAAGACGGTTGTCAGTAGAAACCTATAAGGTGTGGCATGGGCCTTGGAGCCATTATTGACTCTATCCAGCAGCTTGACAATGAAAGCAAGCCAATTAATCTGCTTTCCTCTCACAAGACACTCCATAAGGACCAAGTCCATGTAATTTGCAGTGTGCCTTCTCTCCTGTCTGGGCAGCAAACACTTATTCATAAACTCAAAGAGCATCTTGTGCTCAAGCTTCATCTCACTCATTTGCATAAACCTAGCCTCAGACACTTCTTCAGCAGACTTGGTATCACAGAAATTTCTGGTGATTTGGAGAGCAGAAGGGAAAGAATCTAGACAAGCCCACCTTTGCCTAGTATAGTCATCATATCCCTCACAGGGTATGTCTAGAATTCTACCCAATTTAGGTGCATCAAACTGCACCTTTACTCCGCTCACCAAGCTGGTAACAACCCCATTCACAACTGTGGCATTTGCCATAAACTCGATCAGCTCTTTTCTTGCTAGCCTACCATCCAGTTGAAGAACCATGTCTTTCCACCCCTGTGCATCTAGGGCATCAACTAACCTTTTTATGCCTGGCTCCTCCAGGTCTTTCAGAATTCTTCCTTTCAAGATCTTTCTCCTGCCAAAGAGGACAAATCTTTCCTGTTCCTTTTCAGATTCCTCTTCTTATTCCTCTCCACTCCATGTTTCTTTTCTTCAGGAACTTTCACTTGTTTTCCTTTAACTGTAGACCTGGTTCTTTTTGCCATGGAGGGTTTAGCAGATACAGATTCTGAAGACTTCTTGGTAGAAGTCTTGAATCTCTTTGGTGTAGGAGTGGGAACCTCCTCAGTTGTACCTCTTTCCTGATGGACCAGTTCCATCTCCTCCTCCTCTTCTTCTGCAGCCACAGAACTTTCCACAACTTTAGCTTTTCCCTTTTCCTTCTTCTTTTTCTTGCTTGCCTTTAAGGCTTTCTACAACTCAGCCTCACTTTGCTTTACCCTGCTTCTAGTAGCTTTCACCTTTGGTGCTGAAGGGATAGTAGACTTAGGAGATGACACCTTGCTGTTCATTATTGTCTTAGAGATGGTTGGAGCCCTTTGAGAAGAAGCTTTGCGCTTCTTGGGATCATAGCTTGCTCCAACCATCTTCAGAATGTCAGCCAAGGTTTCTTCCACAGATGAACTAGGTTCATCTTGTTGTTCACTCAGGTGTACAAGACCTTCAACAGCCTCCCCAGATTCACTTCCCCCTGGCTTGTTGCCATCCTCCTCTATTCCTCCACAAATGGCAAGAATTTTATCTTTCTTTTTGTTTCCCTTTCTACTCAACTCTCCCTCATTTACATCTCTCACAGAACCCACCAACACAAACCTATTGTCCACTTTCTCGACTACATCAGAAAAAACATAGCATGTATTTACCTCCCTAGGGTTTTCTTGATTCTTGTCTGAGTCAGAGGACCCACGTTCTTCTCCATAGCTTGCAGAAATAAAAGCTTCAGAATCAGAACTCGAGTCAGATGATTCCTTTTTAGACCTCTCCTTTTTCTGGATGGCTCTCAATTTTTGGTTTAGAGTCGTTCTCATAGCACCAATAGCTACAGTCTTTCTTGCCAACGTCTTTTGCCGGTGGAGTCTGGGTTTAGGGTTGTTGCTATGGGTGCAGATAAGGATGTGTTGGGAGATACAGGTGGGGGAGTTCCTGGATTTTTTTTAAGGATTAGTCACGGTGAAGGATTTTTGGAAATTTTTTGGGATTTTGAAGATTTTTAGAGAGAAAGAGTATGATCAGAGGTTTAGCACTTAATGACGGTTATGGACTAAAATAGGAGTATGTGGAGTGTATTTAAAGTAGAGTATGATTAGGAGCAGTAACGACAGGCTTTTAGCAGTGGTCAATCAGGAGTCTAATCCTATTAGGACTCCGGTCTTTAAGAGATAAATGGATGACACTAGTTTTTAAGAAAAAAGTCTCGTTTTCTTTAGAATTATAGGAGAATGAAACTGGTTCAATGCTCAACGGTTATATTTTTAGGAGTTTGGTTAGAATAGGATTTCTGCTCATAATTGGAATATTTATTTTTCTAATTGTCCAAAGTATAGAAACACACCTGACCTTTTCCCATGAGCATATACTGATGAACCGGGTTCTTCAAGTAGAACTTCTCTTGATTATGCCTCATATATCAGAATAGGAAAAAAAATTTGTAAGAGATCAATGAATTAATAAACACACATCACATGAGTATACTGATTAGAGTATGAGACTGAGTAAGAATTAGTCTACATATTTACATAAAGTCAGAACTTCTAACCAAAAATGTTTTATTTTCGTATTTTTTTCATTGCATTCTGAACTGGTTTCTTTTTAGGTGATCTTAATCATCCCTAATTCCAACCTGTTCCTTTCAAAGTTTTTCCCATTCAGTGATTTGGTGAAGATGTTTATCAGTAGCACATAATTCTATTGAGATTAATCCTTTCTCATAATTATCTCTCAAGAAGTGATGTCTAACATCTGTGAGCACGTGATTTTTGTCACGCTTAAATTACTCCTACAAAATTCCTTAGAATTAGGATTTTTCTTTATTATTTGAATTTTTAGGAATTAATTGCATGATTATGTGTCTTGTTTGCATTTTTGTGTGTATTTTACGTGATATAAGTCCAAAAATACAAAATAGTATGCATTTTAATTTTACAAAAATAAGGAAAATAACAAAAATAGTTCTTGGCATTTTCACTTTCAATTTTTAGAATATGTCTTAAGTTTTCTTTTAAATTAAAAATTAGTTAATTTTGGAATTTTAATTATCATAATTTTGCAGTCAATTTGGGTCTTTTATTTTTTATTTTACAAAATCAGAAAATAATTAGAAAAAAGAGTAAGTAAAAGAAAAGAAAACAAATAATTAGAATTAAAAGAAAAGCCTAGTAATAATAAACACCCAATTTTGGGCCAGCCCAAACAAATCCACTCCCCAAATCCCCAAAACCCTTGCCCAGACCAGCCTAAATCGTCAATCTGGTCCAGTCCCCCCAATTGCAAAACAACGTTGTTTTGGCGTCGATCAATCCTATCCATCTATTTTCCACCATCCAATGGCCTGTAGACTTCCTAAATTTTACATAAAAGTGTCTTAAAAATCAGAAACCCTAGAGACAAGGTTCTTTTCCTCGTACCCCCTTCCCTCCGCCGGCTCCGCCCTAACTCTGCCGCTGGAAATCACCCACAGCGGCGGCGGTTGTCCAATGAACCGGAAACTCACACCATCCCCTCTCATTACCCTCCCAATTCTATAACCATCATGATTTTCCTCCAAATCCCAACCAAATGCTCCAAACCTGCAAAACCCTAACTTCCATCTCCGCCGCACACGGTGGCGCCGTGTCCAAATCCCACCATATGAACAACCTAGTGTCTCCTTCACCCCCGAATCTCAAATATCCAGACTCCATCCCTCAAATCCTATTGGAACTTCTCAAATATCATACCAAACTCCAGTCAAAACCCGAAGTTCCCCCAAACCTCACTTTCTTCAGGACGGATTCATCCTCAGAAGCACTCGAGTCTCGCTAGAGCTGATAGATTGTTAGAATTAAATGGGGAGCAGAATCTTAGGGTTTTAAATGAGTAAGTTTCCTTTACATTTTTCTTCATTATTCAAAGTATTTTTTTCTTCATGTTCGTCTTCCTTTTCTGATTAGCTAATGTAGAGTTTGATTTTATTCGTTCTCAATTCATCTGAACTAATGTTTGAGTGCGTGGGTCTACTTCTTATTGATTTGATCTTCTTTTAATCAATAATAATAATTGTTTCATTTGTTAATTTAGTTAGGGTTAAGTTCTTTATATTTGGGGTTTTAGCATGTTGTAGTTTAGTTTAAATGTGTTTTGCTTCATTATGTTAACTTTTAATAGTTTTAGGTTTTCATGTGCAAGTACAGCCTATTCGATGAGTTTGATTCTGTGTTTTAACCCTGCAATTTGATTTAGTTGTCAAATGAATTTCATTGATAGGTTTAACTTTATAATTAGTTTAATCTGTCCAGCTATTTTGATTTTAGGGGACTGTTTTATTGTGAACCTTGAATTTAACCCTGGTTAAGTGGATTATTGGTTATAGCTGATAGTATGTAAGTAGGGTAAAATGGGCTGGGGTTTAGTTGAGATAAGGTTAGTAATTTCAGGGGTAATCAGGGGTAGTTTGGGCACTTAAAATGGTCTAGTTTGTTAAGGCTCAGTAATTTCAGAATAAAAGTGGGGGTAGTATAGTTATTCCATATGTAGAAAACAAAGCTAGAATATCCTAGGTCCTTCTAGAAGGGGGCCTTAGTGTAAGTTTCTGCATTCTTAATGCAGTAACTTGGACAACAAGCCACAAATTTAGGGTTTAATGACTAAATTCTGAAATAAAAAGGGGGAAAAATGAGTGAAAACCTCTAGAACATTCCTGCCCCTTCCTTGCCTATAAAAAACAGGCCTAATGCCTTCATTTACAAGTTTGGACACACCCCCTGAAAATTCCCCAAACTCTCCAGCTCCTAATTTCCCCTCAAAATCCTCTTCTTCAAGTCTGAGTTTCAAATTTGAATTTCAAAATCCCAAGAGGTTCAATTTGAAGTCATATAGTTCTAGAAACCTTTTTTTAGATCTTAATTTCTGCAAAAATCCAAAAAACAAACAAAAATACAGTAGAAAATCCAAAAATATACTATTACATTGAAGGTTTAGTCGGTTAATTTGAATTCCTAGCGTCTTGGACTTAATTGCAAGTCATTTGGGGTTCTATTCAAGTTATTTTGGGTTCTCCTAATTGCTTAAGGTTTTCTGGGGATTGCTAGATTCAATTTCAAGTTTATTTGGGTTTATTCAAGTTGTTTTTGGTTGATTTCCTTGATTTTGACTGATTTCAAACTACTCCTGGATTGTTGAACTCATTCCTGGGCTTTGTGAAATTGTATTGAACCTGCAATTGTCCTTGCTGCTGTGTTTAAGCCGTTATTGGATTCCTACTGCTGCTGACTCCTGTCCTTTGTTTTGCTTCAATCTTCAGGTACAAACTCTACACATGTTGTATGCTTGATCTATGAAATTGAAATGGAAACCCTGTGGCTTTTTTGTTGGATGTTTATTTCAATTTAGCTTAGTTTAATTTCAGTTTTAGTAGTTAAACATTACATGAATCTCGGACTCTATAATTGGACTACTGGACTCTTGTGATAGCATATGTATTTGTGTTTGGTTAATTTAGGACAAGTGAACTATTAAACTTTGTTAGAATTAAGGAATTATATCTCTAGTCGAGTAAACAGTGTAGGCACTGATATGGCTCACAATGAGTGCCATGTGAATGTTAATTTGCTTTCTAGTGGGTGATATAGTGTGAGTATTTTGTAGTTTCATTTTCAAAACAAGGAGAATAACTAGAATAGATAGCTTATTTTATATTAACGACTGGAAGTTCCAATTATTGTGAATAGATAGCAAAAAAATCGGCTATAGCATTGGTACTGGTGGGAATCTGATTGTAAATAGATTACATGCTTCCGCTAATATAGGATCAGGTGTCCACATGTTCATAATCTCACTGTTAATTCAATTTGTTTGAGAATTAAGGTCTCAAAATTAGAAGTTTGAAAATCCTACTGTTAAATGACTATGGTTACAATGTATTAATGGTTACAGTGTATTGCTCACATATTCGTTCTAGGATGAGTTTGAGTGCTAAACAAACAAACTATAAGTAAAATAAAAAAATGAAACCTGCATTTTCTCAGAATTGCCCACGCCTGGGCTCCTGACAATTGGGCTATGAAAATGAGCTCACTGCCAGCTTAATTGCCCAAATAGCCAAGCTGATTCTTAGGCTGTGAAAAGTTCACGATTGGGCATTGTTGAAGCCCAGTTACTGGACAGCTTCACATATCGGACCTGGGCCAAACCTTTAAGGCCCAATAAATGCTGAAAATTTCAAATTACAAGGCCCAAAATTGTAATAAGTTAAAAACCCTTTAAAAATTATATTAGGAGTATGGGAATTAATTTACAATAACAATTTAGGTTTTAGAGTTAGTTAACGGGTTCAAATTAATAGGGTTCTCCCTTTTGTTTGAATTCGAATTTGAACTCGATGCCCGGATTTATAAATGTAAATAATTAGGCCCTTTTAGAGACAAAAAATAAATAGAAAATCGTAGTTTGCTTAGGTTGGCCTTTGAACAATAAATTGAGATGAGCCTCACAAAAAAAAAAGGCATAAATTGCAGGGCCCTCATTAAATGCTTAATTAAAACACTTAGAATTCGGGGCGTGCCGTTTAGCGAATTTCACGGACCTCCGCAAAGTTAATAATACGTTAGTCGTTTTAGGCGAGCTTTTCAATAATTTTACCTTCCTAAATACGGGTGTTCATTTCATGCGACCCAAATCCAAATCCCAAAATGAAACGACGTTCACTTTCTTAAAATTTGATTAAAAGCGGTAAATAATTCTAAAAAAATGCACTATAGGTAGATATGTATAAAAATCAGATTTTAGCCATTTATAATAATTTAAGCGATCGTGCTAGAACCGCGGGATCCGAAGGTGCCTAACACCTTCCATCGGGTCAACAGAATTCCTTATTCAGAATTTCTGGTTCGCAGACTCCAAATGGGAAGTCGACAATTTTCCTCGATGTGGGATTCAAGCTAAACCAGTGACTTGGGACACCAAAAGCCAATCCTTTCCCAAGTGGCGACTCTAAAAATAAATAAATAATCCCATTTCGAATAATGTCACTTTAAATGGAAAAACTCCCTTATACATTATCCTTCGAGGTAGGTGTGTAAACAAGGAGGTGTGACAACATCTATGTGCTTGGTCCTTTTATGATTAACAGGGCTCTTTGCCATACTTATAGCACTAGCGTTATCGCAAAATATTGGTATGCATCCCACTTTAATTCCAAAATCTACCAATTGCTGTTTAATCCATAGTAATTGAGCATAAAAAGAAGATGCAGCCACATACTCAACTTCAGCAGTAGATAGGGCTACTGAATTTTGCTTCCTTGTAGCCCACGTTACAAGACATGAACCAAGGAAGTGTGCAATACCTGAGGTACTTTTTCTATCAACTAGGAAACCTGCATAGTCAGTATCAGCATATCCTACTAGATTGAAATTACTACCTTTAGGGTAGCAAAGACACAATTCAGTAGTTCCTTTCAGATATCTCAATATCCTCTTGACAATAGTCAAGTGAGACTCTTTTGGATTTGCCTGAAATCGAGCACATAGCCCTACACTGAAAACAATGTCAGGTGTATTAGCAGTAAGATAAAAAAGTAAACCAATCATACCCCTATACAACTTCTGATCAACTGATGATCCAGGTTCATCAATCTAATTTAGTGGCCGTTGCAATAGGTGTATCTATTTCTTTAGAATCTTAATTTTAAGCTTCTTGATTAGTTTTTTGTATACTTTTGCTGGCGAATCATGGTTCCATTTTGGCTTTGTTTGATCTACAACTCTAACAAGAAATTAAGCTCACCCATCATACTCATTTCAAATTCACTTCCCATTAGTTTTGCAAAATCTTTGCTTAGCTTGTCAGTGGTGGCCCCAAAGATTATGTCATCAACATAAATTTGTACAACAAGAAGATCCTTACCTTTTGTCCTTAAGAATAATGTACTATCTATTTTATCTCTCTTGTATCCATGTTCCAGTAGGAATTTTGACAGTCTTTCATACCATGCTCTTGGTGCCTATTTGATTCCATAGAGAGCCTTGTCCAGCTTGTACACATATTCAGGACATTCTTTGCTTTCAAACCCTGGAGGTTGTTTCACACACTTCTTCCTTGAAGTATCCATTCAGGAAGGCACTTTTGACATCCATTTGATGAAGAGTGAATTCCATATGTGCTGCAAAGGCTATGAGAAGTCTGATTGCCTCTAGTCTTGCAATTGGAGCAAATGTCTCATCATAGTCTATTCCTTCCCCTTGGCTGTAAGTTTAGACCACCAACCTTTCCTTGTTCCTTGTGACAGTTCCATCTTCATCAAGTTTGTTCCTAAAGACCCATTTAGTGTCAATGACTGATCTATCCTTGGGTCTTGGAACTAAGTGCCAAACTTGACTTCTTTCAATTTGATTTAGCTCATCCTGCATTGCATTCACCCAATCTGCATCCTGCAAAGCCTCAACAATATTTTTAGGTTCAATGATAGATAAAAAAGCATCAAAAGCACACAGATTCTTTAATTGTGATATGGTTTTGACTCCAGATGTTGGATTAGTGATAATGTTCTTAATGGTATGAGAACTTTGATACTTGTGAGGTTTTACAACCAACTGGCTTCTGATGGATGTTTCACCCATTTGATGAGGATCAGGTTCATGAACAGGTTCCTTCAAGGAGTTTATTTCAAATCCTCTTTGACTTCTTCCCCCTATCAGGTTGCCCTATAAGGAAGAACCTGGTCCATCACCTATTCCTTCTGTAGGTGTCACTTTGATTTGAGCTGATGCTTCAGCCAAGTCTTTGACCAGTCCAATGGCTTCATCTTCATGTTCCCGTCTCTAAAAAAGAATGTTAGTTTCATCAAATACTACATGCACATTTTCTTCTACACACAGAGTTATTTTATTAAAAACTATAAGCTTTGCTATGTGAAGAATATCCCAAGAATACTCCTCATTACTTGTGGGATCAAACTTTCCTAGGGATTCTTTTTCATTATTGTGCACATAGCATTTGCAACCAAATGCCCTAAGATGGGATATATTTGGTTTTCTCCCTTTAAGTAATTCATAGGGAGTCTTCTCTACAAGAGGTTTGGTCATACATCTATTTATAATGTAACATGTAGTATTTACAGCCTTTGCCCAGAAGCTGTGAGGCAATTTGCTAGATAGCAACATTGTTCCAGCCATATCCTCAAGAGTTCTATTTTTCCTTTCAACTAGTCCATTTTGTTGTGGAGTCCTAGGGGCAGAGAAGTTGTGATCTATGCATTTTCAACACAGAACTCAGCAAACTTAGAGTTTTCAAACTCAATTCCATGATCAGACATAATGGATGCAAGTTGATTTCCTAATTGTTTCAGTTTCCTAACAAATGCAGAAAACATGTCAAATGCTTCATCTTTGGAAGTTAGAAATAAAACCCAGGTGAATCTAGAATAGTCATCAAGTAGAACCATTACATATTTCTTTCCACCTCTACTCATGGTTCTCATTGGAACACATAGATCTATATGAACCAGTTCCATCGTCTTGGACGTACTTACCATTTTCTTGTACTTGAAGGAGGACCTTACTTGCTTCCCCCTTGCACATGCCTTACAAACTTTGTCTTCCTTGAACTTGATATTAGGTAAACCTATGACCAAGTCCTTGGAGACTAATTTTTTTAGCTTATTTAGACTGGCATGACCAAGTCTTTTGTAACATAGGAGGGGATCATTAACTAACACACTTAAGCAAGTGAGTTCGTTTTCTGAAAGAGTTGACAAATCTACAGTGTAAATATTTTAAAATCTTTTTCCCTACAAAATAGTCTTGTCACTGCTAAGGTTAATCACAAAACATTTTGTGGAGGTAAAAGCCACAAGGTTACCTCTGTCACACAATTGTGACACTTATTAAGCTATATTTCAAACCATCTATCAGGTAGACATTCTCTATGGAATGAGAATCAGTATTGCCTACCTTTACAACCCCAATGATCTCACCTTTCTTTCCATTACCAAAGGATACATTACCCCATTTTAAGTCCTCAAGTGAAAGGAACTGGTCCTTGTCCCCAGTCATATGTTTTGAGCAGCCACTATCCATATACCATATTTAGCTCTTCTCTTTCACTTGGACCTACGAAAGGAAATTAGGGGTTAGTCTTTGGAACCCAAAATAGCTTGGGTCCCTTTCTATAAGCAAAAGGATGAATTAAATTCTTTATTGCCCATCCAGGCAACTTATTGTTTTCTTTAACAAAAACTTTGTTCCTTTGACTGGCCATTTCTTTTGCATTACATTCATATTTGTAATGTCCAATCTTACCACAGTGCGTGCAGATTTTATTTTTAGGAAGAGCGAGGTACTTGATTTTTGGATCCCATTTAGGAGCTTGAGTCCCATACCCAAGTCATTATTTATTACTGTTGTGATTCTCGTGCAACCAGTAGAGAGCATCAGAGGCTTTGTTCTACTTGCAAGTTATGTCTAGTTCATGTTTTACTTTTCCTAGATCTTCTTTTAAGACTTTGATGAATTCATCTTTCATGTATAATTCGTCTTTCATTTTTCCCAAATTTTCTTCTAGAGTGAGATATGTGTGATCAGCTATCTTCTTTCCTGTTCCTAATTTTCGTTTCAGATTTTCAGACCTAAGTTCTAGGACACTGTTGTCAAGTTGAAGAACCTAGTTCTTCAACTCAGCATTTTTTTATCACTCTCATTAGCCTTAGATTCTAGACTTTTACATTTTACTTTTAGAATCACACATTCCCTAGACAGAACTTCCTTCTCATTATTAATTATCTCAGACTCATCAATGAAGTCTATTAATATATCAGCCAGCCTTTCTTTAGAAAAGAATTTAAATCTTGTCTTTGAGATGAGGAATACTTACCACTTGTTCATCATCTAATCCTCCGATGGACATTAGTGCTTGCTCCTCCTCAGCTTCATCTTTTGAGTCTTCATCTAAAGTTTCTCCCCAAGCAGCAACCATAGCCTTGGTTGAACCTTTGTTTCTCTTTGGTCGAACCTGTTCCTTCTTCCTGTTCCTTCGTTCAGCTCTTTCTTTCTTCCACTCAATTTCCCATTCAGGGCAGTATTTGATCATGTGGTCAGTCTTACCACACTTTTAGCCTCCCTCATTGGTATGTTTATCCGGAGCTCTTGTTTTGTTGAAGTTTTTACCTGTTGAAGAACCCTTTCCTCTCATCAGGTACTTCTTGTAATCCTTAGTGATCATAGCCACTTCATCATCTTTAAAATCTGCACCTTCAGCAATTCTGAGAGCTAAACTTCTCTCCTTTTTAGGGGTATCCATCTTCATGGTTTGTCTCCTCATTTCATAGACAGTTAAATTTCCAATTAGTTCATCCAGTCTGAGGATAGAAATGTTCTTGGATTCCTTAATGACAGTGATTTTGCATTCCCATGTGATTGGCAGAACTCTTGCATAATCTTCTCAACCTTTTCTTCTTCAAGGATAATCCTTCCAAGAGATTCAAGTTCATATGTAAAAGTGGTGAATCTAGTGTACATATCCTGGATAGTTTCTCCTTCCTTCATAGTAAAATTCTCATATTGAGAATACAGAAGTGTTCCTCTTGATCTTTTCACTTGAGGTGTTCCTTCATGAGCCACTTGTAGAGTGTCCCATATTTCCTTAGCAGTTATACAGCTTTGGATCCTACTGTAATCGTCTGGTCCTAGACCACATACAAGCCACTTCTTGGCCTTAGCATTTTTCTCCCACTTCCTCAGGTCCTCAGCAGTACAATCAACCCTTATTTTTGGCACATCAATTCCTTCAGCATTCTTCTTAGTAGTTGCTAGGGGACCATCTGTTCATCACATGATATTTGAGATTCTAAGTAAGCACAGAGTCCAAAAGCGAGCCTCAATTTCACAAGAATGACAAACAATTTATTTACAAAATTTGAAGGGTGCAATTTATTCAAATAAAATTTATCCCATGCTTGAAGCTAGAAAAAATACACCAAACAAGTCAAAACGTTTTGTTCTACCACCAAGGTTCTACTATTACACCCTTGAAAAAGAACCCAATGGAAAAGACCCAAGAGGAATTCATTGCTATATACAAATCCACACTATTAAGATTAAGAGTTTCTATACAAGTTGCAAAAAGTTGACTACCCCCACAGCCAACCAAAGAGCATGCATTTTCCCCAGTGAATTGAGAAAGTAAGAGCAAAGTTTAGGGAATTTTTGGGGCTCACTAGGTGCTTGGAGGGGTTGGAACATCCTAGGAGGTCGTGGGGTCATAGGCTGACACTGTCGAGGTAGTGGGTGGAACCTCTGACTAGACAGTGTTTCCTGAGACCAAAATAGAAAGCTTCGCCAGTTGCAAAGTTGGGTCTTGGACCTGGGAGCTGCTAGCCTCACCCAATGTGGCTGTGTAGCTATTGTCGTAGCTTTGGCGACCATATCTGCAAGGGAGTGTGCAACGGCTATCTGCATATCTTCTTCCTCCTCACCTAGTGCATCTGTAGAAATAGCAACCTGTGATGTAATCACTTATTTTAAAAATAAATCCTTCATTCTGAGGCCTTAATAAACTCTTTTAGAATCACCTCATTTTGTGTGCACGGTCCGAACGCGTAGCCGGACAGCCATTATGTGAAAATTACTGAAAAATGATGAATTTTGACTTTAAAATGAATTTAAGTTGACTTCGGTCAACATTTTGGGTAAATTGACCCGGACTCGTGATTTGACTGTTCCGAAGGGTCTATAGGAAAATATAGTACTTGGGCATATGCCCGAAATCAAATTTCGAGTTCCCAAGCCTGAGAAATGAATTTTTAAAGAAAATTATTTTCTGGAATATTTATGAGTTTTTTAAAATGAAATGCATTTAAAATTTTATGGTATCGGGGTCGTATTCTGGTTCCAGAGCTCGGTATAGGTTTTATGAGTGGTTTAAGTTGAGTCTATAAAATTTGGTAAGAAACGGACTTGAAATGACGTGAATCGGACCCTATTTGAGAAATTGGAAAATTTGAAGTTTTTAAGTGATTTCATGATTCTGAGGCTAAATTCATGGTTGTTGATGTTAGTTTGGTGATTTGATCACACGATTAAGTACGTATGATGTTTTAAGGTTAGCGTGCATGTTTTTTTTGGAGCCTCGAGGGCTCAGGTGAGTTTTGTATAGGTGTCAGAGTGTTTTGGACTTAGAAATCTGGTATTTCTGTTGTTGCTGGAGTCTAAGTTTTTAAATCTGTACGATCGCACGGTAAACCTCGCGAACGCACATCACAAATTGGGAGGAGGGCAAATTTGCACTATGCGAATGCATAGAGTTGGGTGCGAACGCGGAGCTTTGGGGAATTTACTCTATGCAAATGCACCGGGTCAGCCACGAACGCATAGAGTAGGAAAGGGCATGGGGGCTAGGTAGTTTATTTCTATGCGAACTAACCCCTAGTGATGCGAATGCGAAGGGTAGGGGAGCGGAAACCTATGTGATCGCAAAGACCATTTTTCCCAATCTTTTAAAACAGTAAAAAAAACGGGATTCTTAATTTTCATAACTCTTTCACTTAAACTCGAAGTTGGGCGATTTTTGAAGAGGAATTTCACCAAAAAATGAAAGGTATGTATTCTTAAACTCGTTTTCTTCAATATTCATTGACACCTATTAGATTTTTATGCCTAAATCATGTTCTTAAGGGTAGAAAATTAGGGATTTGGGTAGAGTTCGGATTTTTTGATTAATTGGAATTTAGACCTCGTTTTAGGGTCAAATTTTGAAACTTTTTGCAAATTTGGGCTCATGGGTGAATGGGTGATCGGGTTTTTGTCCGAACCTCGAGTTTCGACCAAGTAGGCCCGGGGTCGATTTTTGACTTTTTGGGAAGAATGATAGTAAATCTATAATTAAGCATTGTAATCGAATTGTTTAGCGTTTATTGATGTTATTAAGTCGATTATGTCTAGATGCAACTGATTTGGAGCTAAATTCAAAACGAAAGGCGGTGTTTGATGCTTGAGTTGGCCGTGAAAGTTTGAGGTAAGTGTTTGGTCTTACCTTAGCTTGAGGGATTAGGAGTTGTGTCCTATTTCCTACGTGGTAGTTGTTGGGTACGACTTATAGGCATGGTGATGAGTATCTATACGTTGGTGTCAAGCATGACCGTGAGTCTTAAATTGAAACTATTATTTTCTTGATAAATACTACGAATTCCTAAGTTGTTGATTCTCTGTGTCGAGCAAGGATTATGATTATTCTTGTTGAAATTACTTATGATTGAGTATTGGTTTAAGGAAGTTAGATGTTGGAACAAGTTTGGTTATAGTTGATTTTCCCTTGCCGGGACGTATTTACTTAGAATGTCGAATTCCCTTGCTGGGATAGCGTCATTTCCTTATTGATCCCTTGCCGGGACTCTCTGTGTGATTGGTGTTGAATTGTATACGTGGATCGGGTTGCACGCCGCAACAATATAATGTATGAATCGGGTTGCACGCTACAACAACTTTATACATGGATCTGGTTACACGCTTCATCAATAATATAATTGGATCGGATTGCTTGCCGCAACAATAATATAAATGGATCGGGTTGTACGCTGCAACAATGATAAATGATATGGATCGGGTTTTACGTCGCAATAGTGTTTTTATGATTTGGATCGAGTTGCGCACCCCAACAATAAATAATAAAAGTACGTGTCGATTGGTTACAAGTTCTTGATTCTATTGCAGTGAGTTTTAAATTGTTCTTTATGTTTTTCTCTTAAATTACTGTTGGTAAACGATGCTTCACCGCAACATGTTCCCCCCTCCCATCTTTACTTGTTTATTTCTATTTATTTTCCGCTGTATATTATATAACTGCACAGGTTTATTTGGTAGTCTGGTCCTAGCCTCGTCACTACTTCGCCGGGGTTAGGCCAGGCACTTACTAGAACATGGGGTTTGTTGTGCTGATACTACACTCTACATTGTGTGTAGATCTCAGAGCGACAGCTTTTTGACCATAGCTTTGGGTGGCTACCTTCAGTCCAGTCAGATATCCAGAGGTAGTCTTGCAGGCGTCAGCAGGCCCCGACTTTCTCCTCTATCATTATATTCTATTTTCATTTACTTCAAAGACAGATTGTTTCTTTCTTTCCAGAAATTTGTTTGTAGTATTCATAGACGGTCCGTGATATTGTGACACTGGTTTCGGGTAGACATGTACTTGATGTAGTCATACATGTTTTTGGCTAAGTTATCAGATTATGTCTCCCGCATGTGTTTAGTTAATGTTAATATTTCTTTGTTGATCGCATGATGATTTAATCTGTTAAAAAGGGTTAACTAAAAGAGTTAGTCAATCTAAAATGCTTGGCTTTCCTAGCTTTCACGAGTAGGCGCCATCATGACTCCCAAGGGTGGGAAATCCAGGTCCTGAAAAGTTGGAATCAAAGCTCTAGGTTACATTGGTATCACAATCCATGGACAAGCTTAGTAGAGTCTTTGGGGTTGGTACGGAGACGTCTGTATTTATCCCCCAGAGGCTACAAAGTTAGGAAACTTTTCCCATATATTCTTTCCTATCGTGCTGTTTGGTTTCTCAATGCTAATTGATTTTTACTTTGTTCTTTTGCACATGTTGAGGACATACGCTTCCTCATCCACTAATCAGAAACCCGAGCCCCCAGCAACAGATCCCACGAGGGGCAGAAGGTAAGGACGAGGTCGTGCTAGAAGCCGAGGTAGGGGCAGAGCTCAGCCCAGGGCAGCAGCACCAACAGTGAAGCCTCAGGTTGACTTTGATGATGAGGTTCCGGCCCAGACAGTTCTGGTGGGCCCAGCTCAGGTCCTAGAGGGGTTTATTACTACCCTAGTATTTCAGGATGCTCTGGTCTGTCTAGTGGGCTTTATGGAAAGTGTCACCTGGGCAGGCTTGCTTTCTGTAGCACTAGCCATCTCTTAGGATGGAGGAGGAGCCCAGACTCCTACTACTCACACTCTGAAGCAGATGGCTCCCCAGTTTCAGACTCCAGTAGCTCAGCCAGTTGGAGCAGTTCAGCCGAGTATGGTAGCTCAGACCGGTGATGGAGCAGCTACGTTTACCGATGCTTTGTGGTGATTGGACAGGTTTACCAATCTCTTCACTACTACTTTCAGCGGTGCATCTTCTGAGGATCCCCAAGATTATCTAGAAAACTATCATGAGGTTCTAAGGAACATGGGAATAGTGGAGACCAATGTGGTCAACGTTGCTACTTCTGCTGTTCTGGATCCGCCAATTCTTGGTGGAGAGATTTTGTTTGGCATGACCAGCCGGACCGCCAGCTTTGACTTAGGAGAATTTTACTCAGCTATTCTTGGAGAATTTTCTTACCGTTACTCAAAGCGAGATCTATCGGAGGTAGTTTGAGCGTGTCCAGCAGGGTTCCATGACTTTTACCAAGTATGAGACCATGTTTATTGATTTGGCCCATCATGCTCTGCTTATACTTCCCATAGAGAGAAAGAGAGTGAGGAGGTTCATTAAAGGACTTATCCAGCCTATTCCACTTCAGATGGATAAGGAGACGGGAAGTGATATTTCTTTCTAGGAGGCAGCCAATGTGGCCAGGAGGGTCAAGATGGTTTTGTCATAGGGAGGTGGTCAGGGGTCTGACAAGAGGCCTTGTCATTCAGGCAGATTCAGTGGTACCTCGTCTGTAGGAATGGATTTGTATGGTAGAGGCCATCCTCCTAGGCCTTTTACGTTATCACTTCAGGTTTCTCACGGTGCTTCAGGTGGCTATGGTTATCACATGCTGTATTTGGATAAACAGCCCTACAGTACACCACCAGCTGATATTAGTGCACCGTCGCTCCAGAGTTTTTGGGGTGGCCATTTAAGTCGCCGGGGGGTAGTCTAAGTTTCCTCAGCCGCAACACTCAGGTGGATGCTTTGAGTATTGTGAGTACGGTCATATCCGTAGGGCTTGTCTGAGATTAGAGGGTACTCAGTCGCAGTAGCAGGGTTCTCATGATATGGTTTAGGCACCAGGTATTCCACTGCCCGCTACGCCAACTAGGGGTAGGGGTAAAAGTCTTAGAGGTAGAGGTAGAGGTGCTAGAGGTGGAGCTCAGGCCGCTAGCAGTGGAGGCCAGCCAGCCAGCAGGATATCTCAGAGATGTAGTCCAGGGTGGTAGGTCGCAGCAACGATTTTATGCCCTTCCAGCCAGGCCGGAGGCTGAGGCTTCCGATGTAGTCATCACAGGTGCGGTTCTGGTTTGTGGTAGGGATGCTTCGGTGCTATTTGATCCAGGGTCTACGTACTCTTATATGTCAACTTATTTTGCACCATATCTGGTCATGCCCAGTGATTCTCTGAGTGCTCTTATTTATGTGTCCACCGGGTGATTCTGTTATGGTAGATCATGTTCATCGTTATTGTGTGGTTGTGATTGGAGGTCTTCAGATCCGAGTAGACTTATTACTGTTGGACATGGTTGATTATGATTTCATACTAGGAATGGACTGGTTGTCACCTTACCATGCTATCTTGGACTGNATGTGTCCACCGGGTGATTCTGTTATGGTAGATCATGTTCATCGTTATTGTGTGGTTGTGATTGGAGGTCTTCAGAGCCGAGTAGACTTATTACTGTTGGACATGGTTGATTATGATTTCATACTAGGAATGGACTGGTTGTCACCTTACCATGCTATCTTGGACTATCATTCCAAGTCTGTGACCTTAGCTTTACTGGGTTTACCTTGTTTAGAGTGGAGAGAGACTCGTGGTTATTCTACCCGTAGTGTTATCCCTTATGTGAAGGTACGACATATGGTCGAAAAGGGGTGTTTGGCCTATTTGGTATATGTTCGTAATTCTAGTGTCGAGGTTCCTTCTATTGGTTTGTGCCTATTGTTCGTGATTTCCCTGAGGTATTTCCTTCAGACCTTCTGGGTATGCCACCCGATGGGGACATTAACTTCTATGTTGATTTAGCTCGGGGCACTCAGCCCATTTCTATTCTGCCGTATCATATGGCCCCGCCTGAGTTGAAAGAGTTGAAGGAGCAGTTGCAAGACTTGCTCGAAAAAGGCTTCATTATACCAAGTATCTCGTCTTGGGGTGCGCCGATGTTGTTTGTTAAGAAGAATGATAGATCGATGATAATGTTGATTGATTACCAACGGTTGAACAAGGTTACAATCAAGAATAAGTATCCACTGCCGAGGATTGGTGATTTGTTCGACCAACTTTAGGGTGCCCACGTGTTTTCTAAGATCGACTTGAGATCCGGCTACCATCAGTTGAGGATTAGGGCATCCGATGTCCCTCAGATAGCTTTCCACACTTGGTACATGCATTATGAGTTCTTGGTGGTGTCATTCAGCTTGACAAATGATCCATCAACTTTCAGGGATTTGATGAATCGAGTGTTCAGGCCTTACTTGGATTTGTTCGTGATAGTCTTCATTGATGATATTTTTATTTACACCCGCAGCCGGGAGGAGCATGAGCAGCATCTCAGAGTGGTTCTTCAGAATTTGAGAGATAGTCAGTTGTATGAAAAGTTTTCGAAGTGTGAGTTCTAGTTCAGTTCAGTTGCTTTCTTAGGTCATATGGTTTCACTAGAGGGTATTCAAGTTGATTCGAAGAAGATAGAGGCAGTCAAGAACTGGCCTAGATTAGCATCAGCTACAGAGATTCGGATTTTCTTGGGTCTGGCAGGCTACTTCCATCAGTTTTTGGAGGGATTTTCGTCTATTGCAGCCCAGATGACCAGGTTGACCCAGAAGGGTGCCCAGTTCAGGTGGTCGAATGAGTGTGAGGTGAGCTTCCAGAAGCTCAAGACAGCTTTGACTACGATGCCAGTGTTGGTTTTTCCCACAGGTTCAGGGCCATATACAGTTTATTGTGAAGCATCTCGTATTAGACTTGGTGCAGTGTTGATGCAGGATGGCAATGTCATTGCCTATGCTTCGCGGCAGTTGAAGATTCATAAGAAGAACTATTCAGTCTATGACTTGGAGTTAGCATCGATTGTTCACACGTTGAAGATTTGGAGGCATTATCTGTACGGCGAGGCATGTGAGGTGTTCACGGACCACAAGAGTTTACAGTATTTGTTCAAGCAGAAGGAGCTAAACTTGAGGTAGAAGAGGTGGTTGGAGCTGTTGAAAGACAATGATATCACCATCTTATATTATTCGAGAATGGCCAATGTGGTGGCTGATGCTTTGAGTAGGAAGTCAGCCACTATGAGAAGTCTTGCTTATATTCCGGTCAGTGAGAGGCTGTTTGCTCTAGATGTTCAAGCTTTGTCCAATCAGTTCGTGAGGTTGGATGTTTCTGAGCCTAGCCGTGTGTTAGCTTACACAGTCGCTCGTCCTTTTTTTTTGGAGCGTATTTGAGATCGGCATTATGATGATTCGTATTTGTTTGTCCTTAGAGACACGGTGCAGCACGGAGGTGCTAAGCAGGTTACCTTAGGGGATGATGGAGTTTTGAGGTTACAGGGTTGGATTTGTGTGCCTAATGTAGATGGACTCCGAGATTTGATTTAAAGGAGGCCTATAGTTCCCGATACTCTATTCATCCGTGCGCCGCTAAGATGTATCAGGATTTGCAGCAACATTATTGGTGGCGGAGGATGAAGAAGGACATTGTTGCATATGTGGCTCCGTGTTTGAACTGCTAGCAGGTTAAGTATGAGCATCAGCGGCCCAGTGGTTTGTTCCAGAATATTGAGATTCTTGAGTGGAAGTGGAAGCGTATCACTATAGACTTCATTGTTGGACTCAGAGGAAGTTCGATGCAGTGTGGGTTATTGTTGACAGACTGACCAAGTCAGCACATTTCACTCTTGTGGTAGTCTCCTATTCCTCATGAGAGATTTGTTGAGATCTACATCCGGGAGATTGTTCGTCTTCATGGTGCGCCCGTGTCCATCATTTTGAATCGAGGTACGCAGTTTACCTCACATTTCTTGAGAGAAGTTCAGCGAGAGTTGGGCACACGGGTTGGGTTGAGCATAACGTTCCATCCTCAGACGGACGGGCAGTCCGAGCGGACCATTCTGATTTTTGAGGATATGCTTTGAGCTTGTGTCATTGACTTTGGAGGCTCATGGGATCAGTTTTTGGGTCTAGTAGAGTTTGCCTACAACGACAGCTACCAGTCGAGTATCCAGATGGCTCCTTTTAAGGCTTTGTATGGTAGGCGGTATCGGTCACCGGTGTGATAGTTTGAGCCGAGAGAGACTCGGTTGTTGGGTATAGATCTAGTACAGGATGCCTTGGACAAGGTCAGGATTATTTAGGACAGGCTTCGTATAGCTTAGTCCAAGCAAAAGAGTTATACCGTCCGTAAGGATTGTGATTTGGCTTTCACAGTTGGTGAGCGAGTACTGCTTCGAGTGTTACCTATGAAGGGCGTGATGATATTTGGGAAGAAGGGCAAGCTTAGCCCTAGGTTCATTGTCCTGTTTGAGATTCTTAACCAAGTGGGAGAGGTAGCTTGCAGACTTGTATTGCCGCCGAGCTTATCTGTCGTGCATCCAGTATTTCATGTGTCCATGCTTCGGAAGTATCATGGCGATCCATCCCACGTATTAGATTTCAGCACTGTCCAATTGGACAAGGACTTATCTTGTGAGAAGGAGTCGGTAGATATTCTAGACCAGCAAGTTCGTCAGTGAGATCGAAGAGTTTTCCTTCTGTTCGTGTTCAGTGGAGAGGTTAGCTTGCGGAGGCATCGACCTAGGTGTCCGAGTCCGACATGCGGAGCCTTTATCCCCATCTTTTCTCCGACTCAGGTACTTCCTTCTTATGTCCGTTCGAGGACGAACGGTTGTTTTAGAGGTGGAGGATATGATGGCCCAAAAGGTCATCACTTGTTTTAGAAATAAATTCTATATTTCGAGGCCTTACAAACCTCTTTTAGCATCACCTCGGTTTGCACGCACTGTGTGCGCATAGCCGTAAAGCCATTATGTGAAAATCTGTGAAAATTGGTGAATTGTGACTTTAAATTAAATTTAAGTTGACTTCGGTCAACATTTTGGGTAAACGGATCTAGACCCGTAATTTGACGGTCCTGGAGGATCCGTATGAAAATATGGGACTTGGGCATATGCCCGGAATCGAACTCTGAGTTCCCAAGCCCGAGAAATGAATTTTTAAAGAAAATTTTTTTCTGGAATATTTATGAGTTTTAGAAAATGAAATGTGTTTAAAATTTGATGGTATCAGGCCTGTATTCTAGTTGCCGATCCCGGTACAGATCTTACATGTGGTTTAAGTCGAGTCTATTAAATTTGGTAAGAAACGGACTTTAAATGATGTGAATCAGACTGTATTTGAGAAATTGGAAAATTTGATGTTCTTAAGTGATATCATGATTTTGATGCTAAATTCATGGATGTTGATGTTATTTTGGTGATTTGAACGCACGAGTAAGTCCGTATGATATTTGTCACACCTCCTTTTTCTTTTTTTTTACTACTTATGTACCGCTTATTAATACTACACCCCGGGAAGGGATATAATAATAAAAAGGGAAGAAGTTTTTCCAATTAAAGGAGAGTCGGAACGAGATTTATTTATTAAATTTCAGAGTTGCCACTTGGAAAACTAATGGTTTCCCAAGTTACCGGTTTAATCCCGAACCGAGAAAATTATGACTCTGTTACAGTCTGCGAATCAGAAATCCGGATAAGGAATTTTGTTAACCCGGGAGAAGGTGTTAGGCACTCCCGGATTTCGTGGTTTTAGCACGGTCGCCCAACTGTTGTTTTTGTTTTTATCTGATTTTTATATGCTTCATTTTTATGCATTATTAATGTCCCGCTTTGTCATTTTTAAGAATTGCGACGTCGTGAAAATGCATTTTGAATCATACTGCACCAGTACGCCTGTGACTTTAGTGCATTTCAACTTCGCCGGGATTTGGATTTGGGTCACA
>MU676662.1:81888-164539 GCA_026770625.1 Nicotiana glauca | reverse complement strand
GGTGAGTAATATTTGTGAATGATATCCTGAGGGTTTGAAACCCCGGATTTGCACATCATAGTGCTGTATTGTGGTGATTTGCATGCCAGGTATGAGCGTGGGGTAGAGCACCGTTGGGGATTGTGACTTGGTCCGTCCCTGTTGTTGATTTTACTGCGTGATTGATTGAAAACTACTTGATGCTATCATGATTTGGGCTGATTGCCATATTTAGGGCTTCGTGCCGATTATTTGAATCCTTCAGGGATTGATATCACTGTTGTGCATTACGTTGCATATTATTTCATCTCAGTCCAAGGATCTAAATATTTGTTTTGCAAACTCAGCCATCTTTCTAAGATTTGAAAACTTAAATGATCTTTTTCTGACGTTTTGAGGTGAGAACTGCTATTTTACTATTGCCCAAGGGGCTTATGTGCATTGCTGGACTGAGCACAGATCGGGCTGCGCACCGTAGCAGTATGTACATATACATGCATGGATCGGACTGCATGCTGTAGTAGTATATTATATGGATCGGACTGCACGCCGCAGTGAGATATTATGTGGATCGGACTGCACACCGCAGTATTATAGCGCTTGGGCTGTAGGAGCCCCTCCGGAGTCTATATACACCCCCAGTGAGCACAGGGAACCCAAATGGATCGGGCTGCGCGCCGCAGCGTTCATGTGCATTGCATTGCATTCATGCATTCATTCCTATTTGTACTACGTGTCATGATTTTTAGCACTCACATATCATTGGCATACATGCTATTACTTGCCTTGTTAACCAGATACCTTGGTGCTACATGTTAAGGAGTGCTGATCCCGAGAGGCTGATGTTGTACTTTGTGAGTTGGGAGTGAGCCCGCGGGGCTGATACTGCCCTGAGAGGTTGATACTGAGCCCGAGGGGCAAATTTCTGATTATTTCCTGCTTGTTGAAATTGTTTTTCGCAATTGTTGAAAAGGCATGTTTTCAAAAGAGATTTTTAACTGAGCTTGAGATTTTCTAAAGGATTTTCTCGGTGTTACGGTTTTACTATTTTTCTAAAAGGGTTATACTGTCTGTTATAGCATTTTGGAGTGCTCATACGTGTTTTCTTATCGCTCAGATATTATTCGCTCTTATTACCACTGAGTTGGAAGTACTCACTTTACTCCCTGCACCTCGTGTGCAGTTGCAGGTACTGTTCACCCGGTAGCGGGTTTGTAGCGGATTGAAGGTATTGCTATCGTAGCTAAGCAAGGTGACCGCCGGCGTTCGCGGCACCGAGACTCTTCTTCTTCTTGATTTCCAGATTTTACTCTATGTATTATAGACTTTAAAATTGTAATAAAGACCCTCCTAGTTGCGCGTGACTTGTGACACCCCGGTCGGGCTGAGTTAGGCTATAATGTTGACAATTAATGTTCTTTAAGATGTATTTTTTATCTATTTATGTTTAGTAAGTGTTAAAGAAACGAATTGGGTTAGTTGGCTGGCCTTGTCTTCACGAGAGGCGCCATCACGACCGGGTGTGGAGATTGGGTCGTGACAAGATAATATATAAGTTGATTTATTTCATGATATTAATCAATGGCATAATGGTCTTATGATATTCCTAGAGATTTTATTGACGTCTTCTCATGCATTGCATTCATTTACATTAATCCATGACCAGATGGCGTTACACACACACACAGAGATATATATATATATATATATATATATATATATATATATACACACACACACACACACACACATATATGGGATATGGGAAAAGGTTACATCGTTATATTCGCACCATCACCTGATCAACTAGTATACATTGATGATTTTGCCCACAATGGCCGAGATAATATGATGGAATGCCCTTAGAGGCTTGATAATATTATCAACACATATACCTATGCATGGTATGACATTTATACACATATGCATGGCATTATAAACATTAATGATTCACAGAGTTATTTAGACTTACATGTTGAGTCTTTTACTCCATATTTCTCTGATGTTTATTGTTTACTAATTTTCATTCATTACATACTCGTTACATTATTTGTACTAACATCCCTTTTGCCTGGGGATGCTGTTTTTCATGCCCTCAGGTCCTTATAGACAGGTTAGTAGTCCTCCAAGTAGGCTATCAGCTCAGCAGAAGGTATTGGTGCGCTCCATTTGCACCGGAGTTGCTTACTTGGTCAGTATGATTAGTACATATATTGATTGGTACGTTGGGGCCTTGTCTCGACCTTTATGATATTATGTACTCTTAGAGGCTTGTAGACATAGGTTATGTATACAGATACGTGTATGGCCTTGTCGGCCTATGTTTTGAGTTTACAAATGATCACGTTGGCATTATAGGTCCGTATCCATATAAATAAGTCTTTATATTAGGTTGGGTTATCCTATATAGAGTATTAACTTATGTTTGTTATAGTTAGCTCATGACGGCCTTTCTATCCAATTTACCCATGATGATGTAATACAAAAGATACATTACGTTGGTACTCGGCTGAGTAACGGGTGTCTATCGCAATCCATCGGATTGGGTCATGATAGAATTGGTATCAGAGCAGTTCTATCCTAGGAAGTCTACAAGCCATGTCTAGTATAGTCTTGTTTATAGGTGTATTGTGCACCACACTTATAATTCGGAGGCTACATGGCATTCAAGACTTTCACTCTTTCTTCTTACTCTAGATCGTATGGTAGAGCTCACTTATAAGAAGTCAAATTCCTAACTTTTATAATGATTCATTAACTCGCTTGTTATATAGTAATAAGACGATAGCTACATCCAGAAAGACAACTGGTAAGAGATTGAATATGGCTATGGAAGAGTTGAGTTAAAGGAACTCAATTTTTCATAATGCTTATGATGAGTAAATGTAAGGTCTTCAGTAGATCATGTGTGTACTAAGACATGTAAGCCTCTTGATAAAGAGCCTTAAGGAAAGAATATCTATCCACCCCTATGGTGAAAGGCAATCAGAGATTCAGAAGATAGATACATGTTTCAACAAGTAAAAGAAGCAAGAGGAAGAAGGGTACGAGGTGCCAGGTTAATGAAGATTATCAGCATTTACAAATTTAGGCAGAGGAATATAAGCCTTTTGAGTTACCTTCAACAATAATAGAGGTGCGTACAAATGGCCACACCCATCCTATTTATGTCATATGGAAGTTAATAGAAGTAGTATAAGAGAAGGACGGGATATCAGGATCTGGCTAGGGTTCGAGTAACCCAAAATGGTGAATGGATTGTTTGCCTTAGTTGAATTTCTGAGGGATAGTGCAAATATGGTAATAGATCTTTTTGTGAGAAACCCAGATGGTGCACTCTAAAATAGTACAGCTAGATATGAGTACTTCAAAGATAGGCAATGGAAGCCTGGAAGGGATAAAACTTTTAGTAAGGCTCATATCCCCAGTAGAGAAAGAATGTTATAAAACCCGAAGAGACAGTAGATGGAGCAAGGGGAGCTAAAAGCAAAAGAATGTCTTGTTCAAGTTTTCAGAATAAAGTGATAGACATAAATATTAGCGGGAAATAAGAAGAGAGTTAATGAAGCATTATGAGTAATAAGTGATACATGGATGACAATGGTAAACCAAAAAAATAGACAATATTACAAAGTCCATAGACAAGGAAGGAAAAGACAAGAGGTGACAGGCCTTGACAAAAAAGAGTATAGGCAATAAAGTCATCCTCATTTCGAGAAATAAGTTCGTGACTCCAATGCGACTACCAGAAGGAGAAGTTAGAATATAGAGTAATCGAAATCAGTACGGGCCGGTGAATAAGATAAACTAAACATGAATTGGGGACTGAGGGATTTGATAATGGTCGACATCATGAGAATTTTAGATTTTGTTCTGGGGATAATAGAATGGAAAACAGAAGGATTACTGCAAGGCGAGTAAGGGTTATCGATGATGTGAAAAGGCGCCAAAGATGAAGAGGTAAAACATCTATAGGCAGACTGTCATAGCTCCAACTCTTAAGTACTACCCTAAAGGGGGGAATATAAAGTGATGTGGCATTAAGTCAGAATTAAGTGGTTCTAGTAACTATGGAATGGTAAAGAAAGAATGCAATAAAAATGAGAAAAGAGATGAGATTGCACTTACTCAAATCCTATTGATATGCCACGATTCCCGAATATTATGCAAACATGATGAAAGGGAGAGGAAGTAAGGGTTCTTGCCCTAGATGTTATTGATAGATAAGGAGCCAGTGCTCAACATAAGTTAAGATAAAGGAAAAGACCCAAGAAAGATTACACGGAATATTGATAGGAGAATGGGCCAACAAGTATACAGTAGTTGATTCAGGAAGGGCTAGTTATAGCTAGACAGGAGAATACAAAGAAATCAACAAATTGTGCAAGATAAACATAGTAAAACCTAATGTACTGAATTCAGCCTCGCAGTTATGATATCATGATCCTTGAGAAATATTTAGATTGGATTTGGGGTAGTTAAAGGTACCATATGAGTGTTACGGAAATAAAAGAGAATACCATCGGGAAGACAGTCAAAATATCTATTCAGAAGCAACCCTACAAGCACAAGAGCATGGAGGTATGTAACTACGGATAATTATGGGCGAGGAAGAACATCAAAAATTCCATCGAGTATATGATGTAATGAGCTCACAGCTTTACAAGAGTAAGAGGGTCATCCCTAAGTACTACAATAACCGAGGAGATAAGGAAGAAGGCTTCAACCTAAGCATAGTAACTTGAAGAAGAAATGGTCATATAAAAATAGTCTCACTACAAAATTGTATGCACTCCAATGGAAAGAACCTACCGTGGTTAATGAACGAGAATTAAAATCAAAAGTAATATTCAAGATCATATGAGTTGCATGAAAACTCCGCCATGCATAAGATAAGCTACGTATGCACGCACCAAGGGGGCAGAAAGACCAGGAAAGGTAATAGCTTACATTTAAAGAAAGTTGAGGAGGAACGAAAAGAATTATTTGAGTAATGATCCAAAGTTAGTTACATTATGAATGCACTTAAGAGTTCGGAGTATTATCCATGCAGCATATATGTTGACAATCGTATAGCCGTAAAAAATTCCGGTATAAGTTAAAATAATGAATTGAGGTCAGGTCATAGACAAATAATTAAATTGTTAGAAGATTTATCATGGATATTCCCTAGCGTCCATGAGGGGCTAAAGTAATAACTAATACCATGAGCTGCAGATTGGAAAAAGGAAACTAAAGAGTTACATCAACTAAGTAAATCAAGAGTCTGATTATTGGACCTAGAAAATTATAGACATCATGATGAGAAAATTGCATAATTACTCTTAATATTAGAGGTACAAGAGAGATAGTACAGTATCCATACTCTATAACGTCTCTACGATAAAGCCAGTTAGAAGAGTACTAGCCTTATAAAAAGTCAGTATGAAGCTTCCACCGGATTATGTATGCACCAAAGGTGCAAGTCTTATAATAGAGCTTCAAGTTGTGGATGTGAAATGTGGAAGGCAGCTCATGAAAGAGATAGAAGATATGATGCAAGATTTTAAGGTAAGTAAGGTAAAGGTGAACAACGTACGAGATACTCAAATGCAGAAAGTTGTGAATAGTCCATACTTTGGAGAGAAGGCTATAAGAGCGCGGATTCATCATCCAAGAATGATAGCGGCATCGTCAGTGATATATCTTCTAGCCCATGGTTTTTAGGTATTGAAAGGTCTAGTTAAGAGAGTAAAAGTAGAGTTAGAGATGATGTGATGTCTCGCTTGATGTTCCAAAATAACACAAGAAAACCTATGGTGCAAGCAAGTTAAAGGAAGGTTGTGACTAGTGTTAATAGATATGTATTGGTAGCAAGCTAAAGTATGGGAGAGAGACAAGGTTTTAGGAGGACAGGAGTAAGAATAAGAAAAGGTGAGTGAGAAGGTGATCAAAATGGATAAATCCTAGGGATTAAGTCTATGGAAAAAAAGAGAGCTGATGGTTTCTCTAAGTTATAGAACGCTTTAGTAGAATGAAGGTGTAATTGTGATAAATGAAGGTTGACGTTTGGGCCTGCGTTTGAGTAATGATTTCATGAATTGTATATAATTAAAATACCCACGTAAGGTGAATCACATTGGGATGCTATAAGATATAGTTATGGAAGTACAGTATCGCCCCTAAGTGCATCAATCTAATTACTTGAGATGTCCCCGATGAGACGTGAGCCCTAGTGTCAGTGTTACATAAGAGATCATGTTATCAGTGGTAGATGGTAGATCAATATTAAGGTGAATCAACAATATATGAATAAATGTCCAACAGTCAGGTTGTCATTCTTAAGATAAATAGTAATGAGGAAGCATTAAATGACTTAGATTTATACATACACGATAAGCAGCGATAGAGTAACCCGGAGTTTGGTAGCAGACCTCAGTAATGATAAATCAAAGTAAGAGTTACATTATAGGATGACCTACATAGATGCAGTAAAGTCATACGGATGGATAACCAGGTCTATGGAATAAGATATAACAATATGCATAAGTTCAACAAAGTACCGAGTGAAGAACTTTAGTATACCTACAGATGCCCAGAGGGCCATCTTATTAAGCTCTGTATATGTTTAAAAAGTGAGGCCTATAAATTGGCTAAAAGCTAGAGGAAAAAGGAGAGAAGAGTCATGTAGGCGCACTTTACAAAGTTAGAGTCGTACAAGCTGCATGATAAAAGGTAGCAACATTTACAAGATTGGAAAGATTCCGACCACGATTCTTGGTTTGAGAAAAAACCTAAAGGGGGGGAATGCCCTAGCCTTTTGATTTATTCATAGAATAGTTGGCGAGATAGAAAGAAGAGTACTAAAGTATTTAAAAGACATAGGTTATGAAAATGATAAGTGCATCAGTCAACATTCAAGGACAAATGTTCTAACGGGGGGAATGATGTTACACACCATATTTCATACATGAAAATAAGCCATAAATAAAATGATCAAAGCTCGGAAAGAAGATATTACATCCCGCATTTTTGTACGTTAAATTTTTGTCATAAGTTAATCGACGTAAGCTCGGGAATGAGATTTTTTTTGAGATTATAAGTATTACACTATTTCAAATAAGTGATAAGTAAATTCGTAAAGGTGAGAGAGTAAGCAAATTGAAGAAAATAAGTATCGTCGAAGTTTGGCAATTTGAGATAAAATACGGTCCAAGCTATAATACACGGTATTTATGGACTAGTGCCATACAAGGTAACACATGACCATGATAGTGACGTGTATAAGGTGTGATAAAAAATGAGTAGTATTTTAAGTAATTTGAGATAATTCTTAATTATGTAGATAATTATGGATTTTAAGTGGGAAATTAACTTGTAAATTGAATTTTATGGATAATTGTTTAAGTGAAGATTTGAAAAATTGAGGGGGGGGGGGGGACAACAATCCACATGGGATCATGAAGGTGTGGTAGAAAATTGCCAACAACCTTATGCCTAAGGAGGTGGTGGCACTATTTACATCTATATCTCATTTTTGGGTGGAAAGATGCCATTAAGGAGGCCTTTCTAAATTCACAAAGTGAAAAATTCTTATGACTTTGTGAAATTACAACAAACATATGGATGAAGCTTCAACAAAAGTTGTACACAAGAGTATAATCAAATTCAAAAAGTGATATAGATTGGCACCGTAATTTTTCTTCAAAAAAATTTCATACGAAGTTATACTGCATAATAGCTACAGGATTTGCAATTATAAGAGAACACGGTACAATATCATATGGATTTTTCACTACTTTGATCTCGCCGTTACGTGTTTTATCGCTATTGACGTGTATTAGAGGGGATTTTAAGAGAATCAGCTCAGGTATGTTAAGGCTATCCCTTCTTTCTTTTTGGCATGATCCATACGATGCAAACGAAACGAGCAAATGCATAACTTTCATAAATGACTCTATTCATAGAAATACTAGAGATGCCTATGTTCTTGATTCCCCATATGTTCTATTATTCTATCATCTGTGTAATATATGTATATGGGATATGGGAAAAGGGTACATTATTATATACGCACCATCACCTAATCAGCTAGTATACGTTGATGATTTTGCCTATAGTGGCAGAGATGATATGATGGGATGCTCTCAGAGGCTTGATAATATTATGAACACATATACCTATGCATGGTATGACATTTATACGCATATGCATGTAATTATAAACATTAATGATTCACAGAGTTATTTAGACTTACATGTTGAGTCTTTTACTCAATGTTACTCTCATATCTATTGTTTACTGATTGTCATTCCTTACATACTCGGTACATTATTTGTATTGACGTCCCTTTCGCCTGGGGCACTGCGTTTCATGCCTGCAAATCCCAATAGACAGGTTGAGAGTCCTTCAAGTAGACTAGCAGCTCAACGGAAGGTGTTAGTACGCTCCATTTGCTCCGGGGTTGCTTATTTGGTCAGTACGATTAGTACATGTATTGATTGGTATGGTGGGGCCCTGTCCCGACCTTTATGATATTATGTACTCTTAGAGGCTTGTAGACATATGTCATGTATAAGGATACGTGTATGGCCTTGTCGGCCTATGTTTTGAGTTTACAAATAATCATGTTGTCCTTATAGGTCCGTATGTCACATAAATAAGTCTTTATATCATGTTGGGTCATCCTATATTGAGTATTCCCTTATGTTTGTTCTAGTTAGCCCATGACGACCCTTCTGGCCCATTTGCCCACAATAATGTAATAAGAAAGATACATTACATTGGTACTTGGTTGAGTAAGGTATCGGGTGCCCGTCGCGGCCCATCAGATTTGGTCGTGGCAGGAACGGTATTCCAGGAGATCCCCTGCATATTCTTGGGACTACGGAACTGTATTCCAGGAGATCCCCCTGCATATTTACTTTGGGACTATGGAACGATATTCCGAGAGATCCCCATGCCTTTCATATTTACTTTGGGACTATGGAATGGTATTCTGTGAGATCCCCCATGCCTTGCATATTACTTTGGGACTACAGAATGGTATTCCAGGAGATGCCACTGTATATTTACGTTTGGGACTACGAGACTGTATCTCGGGAGATCCCTTATTGTTATCTGTGAGTACTAAGCTGTTACCTTTATATGATTTTATTTTTGTTAAATTTCGGTCTTTATTTTATTGCGATATTCATTCTGTCTTATTTTTATTATTTCAATACCAGTAGGGCCCTAGCTTGACCTCATCACTACTCGACCGAGGTTAGGCTTGGAACTTACTGGGTACCTTTGTGGTGTACTCATGACCTTTCGTGCACATATTTTTTGTGTGCATACCTAAGTACCTCTTACCAGCCTCGAGTTTAGTTGCATAATTGCTACTTTTAAGGATACTTCAAGGTACATCTGCCTGCATCCGCAAATCTCAGAGTCCCACTGTATCCCCTTAAGTTAATCCTTCCCTCTCCTAGATGCTGATGTATAGAACAGTTAGAAATTCTTAGATGCTTGTGACTTACGAGGTTCTGGGTTTTGGTGAAGTTATGTATTTTGAGAGTCAATTATTGTATATGGTGAGTGGCATCTCAAATGCTTATTTGAATTATATGTTACTGTTAGTTGTTAGCTTTATGTTTTTAATCATTTTTCCGCAAATATTAGGCTTACCTAGTCGTAGAGACTATGTGCCATCACGACGGTTCACGGAGGTAGAATTTGGGTCGTGAAAAGTTGGTATCAGAGCTCTAGGTTCATAGGTGTCATGAGTCACAAGCCAGTTTATTAGAGTCTCGCGGATCGATAAGGAGACATTTGTATATCTTCGGGAGGCTATGCAACTGTTAAGAAAATTTCACTTTTTTTCATTCCTTGTCGTGAAAAATTGTTGACTTTGATATTCTAAACTCTGTATTCTATTCTCTTACAGATAGTAAGGACACGTGTAGCTGGAGATGACCAGGCACCCGCCCCCTACTAGAGCCGCCAGAGGTCAAGGCCGGGGTAGAGGCCGAGGATGCCCCCGTGGTATAGCCAGAGCACCCTAGTGAGCTGCATGCCTAATACTACTACACCAATTTGTCAGGAGACCCTTTCGGTACTCTAGCTTAGGCAGGGTTGATTCCCTTTTCTCTAGCCACATCTCAGGCCAGGGAAGGAGCACAGACTCCCACCACCTGCACTCTAGAATAGCGGGTTCAGGTTGATCAGATTCCAGAGGTTATATCGGTGCCACTCGTAACTTCAGTTCAGCCTAAGGGTAGGGCGGAAATTTCAAAGGAAGAGCAGTGTAGGCTTGAGAGGTTCCAGAAGTACCACCCTCCTACCTTCAATGGTTTGGCAATATAGGATGCTCAGGGTTTTCTAGAGGAATACCACCATATCCTCCATAATATGCGCATAGCAGAGTCGAGTAGGGTTTCTTTCACTGTAATATAGCTTCGAGGAGCAGCCTATCGGTGGTGGCATGCTTATGAGTTGGGCAGTCCGGCTGAGGCAGCTTCTCTTACATGGACTCAGTTATCTGACATGTTTTTGAGAGAGTATGTCCCTCAGAGCCTCAGGGATGCATGGTGTGTGGAGTTTGAGCAGTTGCACTAGGGTGCTATGACTGTTTCAGAGTATGCATTCTATTTCAATGTCTTGCCTAGATAGGCACTAGCCTTGGTTTCTATAGTTCGAGAGAGGGTCCGACGGTTTATAGAGGGACTCCATCCCAGCATCCAAACTAGTATGGACCGAGGGTTAGAGATAGATATCTCGTACCAGCTGGTTGTGAGTATTGCTAGGAGAGTGGAGGGCATGCTTTCTCGGGAGAAGGAGGATAAAAAGGACAAGAGGTATCAAGCGTCTTGCCATTATCCTGGTGCTCGTACCCCAACTGCAGTTCGACATGGTAGAGGCTATGTGAGTCACCCCATTCATTTAGCTTTTCTAACCGCTAGTGGAGTTTCAGCTACTTCTAGGCCTATGGAGCCTTATTATGCAACACTAGTATGTAGTGTGCCTCCTGCGCGGGGTGCTTTTAGTGGTCATTCCAGTAGACCTTGCCTGAGTCAGCCATAATAGCTACACCCTCTTAGAGCTTATTTTGAGTGTGGTGACACTCGCCATATAGTGAGGGATTGCCCAGACTTAGGAGGGTTGAACCTCTACATACTTCTCGGCCACAGCGTACTCCACAGGGTCCACAGGCTATGATTATAGAACCAGCTACTACTCTACCTGCTCAGCCAGCTTCAGGCGGAGGTCGGGGAGGTAGAGGTTGCCCTAGAGGGGAGGCCAGGCCAGATACTATGACCTTCCTGCTCGCACCAAGGTAGTTCCTTCTGACTTTGTCATTACAGGTATTATTCTGATTTGTCATAGAGATGCATCGGCTTCGATCCAGGCTCTATTTATTCCTATGTGTCATCTTATTTTGCCTTGTATTTGGGCGTAGCCGGTGATTCTATGAGTTTTCTTGTTCATGTGTGTAAACCAATGGGAGATTCTATTATTGTTGACCATGTGTATCTATCGTTTTTTATTGTTCATAGTGGTTTTGAGACCAGAGCCGATTTATTATTGCTCAGTATTGTAGATTTTGATATTATCTTGGGCTTGGATTGGTTGTCACCCTATTATGCTATTCTTGATCATCACGCCAAGACCGTGACGCTGGCTATGCCAGGTTTATCGCAATTGAGGGGTACCTTATATTACACTCCAGCAGAGTTATTTGATTTCTTAAAGCTCAACGAATGGTTGAGAAGGCATATGATGCGTATCTAACCTAGTATTGATACCCCTACTATTGAGTCAGTCCTAGTAGTGAGGGATTTCCCAGGATGTATTTCCAGTTAATCTTTCGGGCATGTTGCCCGATAGAGATATCAACTTTGGTATTGATTTGTTGTCGGGCACTCAGCCCATCTCTATTCCTCCATATTATACAGCCCCTCCTAAGTTGAAGGAGTTGAAGGAGAAATTACATGAGTTGCTAGATAAGGGCTTCATTCGGCCTAATGTGTCACTTTAGGGTGATCCTGTCTTGTTTTTGAAGAAAAAGGATGGTCTATGCGTATGTGCATTGATTATCGCCAGTTGAACAAAGTCACAGTGAAGAACATGTATCCTTTGCTCATATTGATGACCTATTTGATCAGTTACAGGGTGCCAGAATGTTTTCCAAGATTGACTTGCGTTTAGGTTATCATTAGTTGAAGATTTGGGAGCTAGATATCCCGAAGATTGCTTTCAGAACTTGGTATGGTCATTATGAGTTCTTTGTGATGTCATTTGGGTTGACCAACGTCTTAGCAGTATTTATGCATTTGATGCATAATGTATTTCAACCTTATCTTGACTCATTTGTTATTGTTTTTATTGATGACATTATGGTGTACTCTTGAAGTCGAGAGGATCATGAGCAACACATGAGGACAGTTCATCAGATCTTGAGAGAAAATAAGTTATATGCAAAGTTCTCAAAATGTGAGTTCTAGTTGGATTCAATGGCATTTTGGGTCACATAGTGTTGAGTGAAGGGATCAAGGTGGATCAGAAGAAGGTGGAAGCAGTGCAGAGCTAGCCTAGACTATCATGAGCTACATAGATTTGGAGTGTTCTTGGTTTGGCAGGGTATTACCATCGATTTCTTTAGGGATTCTCATCTATTACAACACCTATGACCAGGATGACCCAGAAGGGTGCTTCGTTCAGGTGGATAGAGAAGTGTGAGGAGAGCTTTCGATAGCTCAACATAGATTTAACTATAACCTCAGTATTGGTATTGCCTATATGTTTCGGGTCTTATACTGTTTATTGTGATGTGTCGCGCGATGGTCACGGCGTGTTGTTAGTGCAGAACTGTACGGTGATTGCCTATGTGTCCAGATAACTGAAGGTACATGAAAAGAACTATCCTATTCACGACCTTGAGTTAGTAGCTATTGTTCACGCCTTGAAGATTTGGAGACACTATTTGTACGGTGTCCCTTATGAGAGCTAAACTGATTACCGAAGTTTGCAACATTTGTTAGCACAGTAGATCTTAACTTGCATCAGCGGATATGGTTATAGCTGCTTAAGGATTATGATATCACTATTCTGTACCATCTTGGGAAGACCAATGTGTTGGCCGATGCCTTGAGTCGCACGGCAGGGAGTTTGGGGAGCTTAGCATATTTGCCAGCAACAAAGAGGCCATTGGCACTGGATGTTCAGGCCTTAGCCAACCAGATTGTTAGATTAGATAATTATGAGCTGAGTCAAGTTTTGGCTTGTGTGGTCTCTCAATCTTCTCTTTATGATCGTGTATCACGGAGCGTCAGTATGATGGCCCCCATCTGCTTGCCATTAAGGACACAGTTTAGCACGGTGATGCTAAAGAGGTCACTATTGGTAATGATGGTGCATTGAGAATGTAGGTCATCTATGTGTGCCCAATGTAGAAGAATTGCGTGAGTTGATTCTTTAGAAGGATCGTAGTTCGCAGTACTCCATTCATCCGGGTGCCACGAAGATGTATCAGGACTTGAGGCAGCATTATTGGTGGCGTAGAATGAAGAAGGACATAGTGGAATATGCAGCTCGATTTCTAAATTTCTAGTAGGTGAAGTATGATTATCAGTAGCCGGGTTGATTGCATCAGAAGTTAGATATTCCGAAGGGGAAATGGGAGCGGATCACTATGGATTTCATTGTTGGACTCTCACAGACTCAGCGGAAGTTTGATGCAGTTTGGGTGATTGTGGATAGGCTGACCAAGTCAGCTCATTTCATTCATGTGATGACTACTTATTCTTTCGAGCAGCTGGCTCGAGTTTATATCTGAAGATTGTCAGGCTTTATGGCGCACATGTATCTATCATCTGTGACAGGGGTACACAGTTTACATCACGGTTTTGGAGGGACGTACATAGGGGTGGGCATACTTTGGGCAAACTTGAAATCCAAACTGAAATCCGAATTTCTTGGATTTTTGGTTTAGATTTTCGGATTACCGATTGGATTTTGGATTTAATTTTTAAAATTTTTGGATTTTGGATTGGATAATGGATTTGGTACTTCAAATTTTTGGATATCCGAAAATCCGAAATTCTAATACTTTATATTTAGTCCATTATCCATATGTCAATAGTAATAAGTTCAATACCCTACGCATTAGATATTATCATATATATTCAACATTAATTACTAAGTTATTATGAGAATACTTTCTATTTGGACATGGTTTTACTATTTCTACTTCTTATCTATCGTATTAACGACTCATTTTTCTTATTTTTTATATAATAATTTCATTGTTTTAATATTTTATTTCGATGATTGCGGTGAAAATGAATAACTTTCCACGCAGTTTAGCATGAGTACTTCATTTGGATATTCATTTCTGTAAAAAGAAGAAACATCTCAAGTTATAAGCTCAAAACCGAAAATCCAAAATATCCAAACTGATTAATCCGAATCCGAACATAAAAAATCCGATCCAATCCAAAGTTATTTGGATTGGATTTGGATTGTCGTTTTGTCAATCCGAAAACTAAAAATCTAAACCAAAATTTCATATGCAATCCGAACTGCGCGAACGCCCACCCCCAGACGTACAATAGAAGTTAGGTACTCGGGTGGAGTTAAGCATAGCATTTCAACCTTAGAGGGACGGACAGTTCGAGCGCACTATGCAAATCCTACAGGATATGCTCCGTGCATGTGTGATGGAGTTTGGAGGTTGTTGGGATCAGTTCTTGCCACTTGGGGATTTTGCCTACAATAATAAATATCTGTCCAACATTCCGATGGTACCGTATGAGGCTCTATATGGTAGGCGGTATCGGTCCCTAATAGGTTGGTTTGAGTCGGGCAAGGCCAGATTAATGGAGTAGGTCCGTAATATTGAATATGACTTGTGTGCAAAATTTGGGGTCAAGCAGACGTAGGTTGATAGGTTTCGATCTCGGTTGTGGAAATTTAAAGTTTCAAGTTCTTTAAGTTTGGAGTGGAGGGTGATCGTGATTTTAGCACTGTTTGATCTGATTTGAGGGCTTGACTAAGTTCGTATGGTGTTTTAGGACTTATTGGTATGTTTGGTTGAGGTCCCGGGGGGCCTCGGGTTGATTTCAGGTGGTTAACGGATCATTTTTAGACTTTGGAAGATAGCATATTTTCTGGTGTTTTATAGCAGACATTTTCTTCATCGCGTTCGCAAGAGAGGCCTCGCACTCGCGTAATGCATATGGGGAGGACAACTGATTTTATCTTCACGTTCGCGTATTGGTTCCCTCTTTGCGAATATGTGGAACCTTGAGGCTACGCGTTGGCGATATGGTCCTTGCGTTCACGTAGAGGAACGAACAGATGGAGCTTCAAGCATTAAGCCTACACGTTCGATTATATTCCACTAATCT
This sequence comes from Nicotiana glauca, assembly GCA_026770625.1. Taxonomy (NCBI): domain Eukaryota; kingdom Viridiplantae; phylum Streptophyta; class Magnoliopsida; order Solanales; family Solanaceae; genus Nicotiana; species Nicotiana glauca. The sequence continues at coordinate 149,192 of MU676662.1, read as the reverse complement.
ATCATTAATTTTATCATTTGATTTTGGATTTGGGGTGAAAAATTGGATAAAATGGGAAGAAGTTCTTCAACAAAGATTTTGGATTTTGATTGGGATTTTGACATCGGATTTGGATAATTTTGGTATGAGTGAACTCATGAGTGAATGGATATTTATATTTTGTGACTTTTACCCGATTTCGAGTCGTTGGCCTGAGGAGGCGTTTTTGCGCGATTTTCTAATTTCTTGCTTTAGCTTTGATTTCATTAGCTAGATTAGTTTATTGTAGTTATATTTATGCTATATAATTGATTTTATATAGATTTGGGCCATTCGGGGTTAGGTATTTGTGGGAAAAGTATTGTTACTGATTGATTTGAGCTTGATTCGAGGTAAGTGGCTTGCCTAACCTTGTGTGGGGGAACTCCCATTTGGTACTGTTTGATATATGAGCATAGTGTACGTGAGGTGACGAGTACGTACACAGGCTAATTATTGTGAAAACCCAATTTCTACTAAGTGATAACCCGTCTCTTTCCTATTTGAGTTATATCAGCATGTGTAGTATCCTGTTAGCTTACAATAGCAAGTCTACTTGCCTTAATTATTTATCTGAACTCTGTGCAACATGTTTTGTGAATTTCCTGCTTTTCGTTGTCTTGAACTTAGTCTAAACTATAGATTTTCTTGCTGTAACTATTATTTTCATTGTTTGAGATGCATATTTACTTTGGGACTACGGAATGGTATTTCGGAAGATCACCCTGCATATTTACTTAGGGACTAGGGAACGATATTTCAGGAAATCCCCAGGCATATTTACTTTGAAACTACGGAATGGTATTTCGAGAGATTCACCCTGCATTGCATATTAACTTTGGTACTACGGAACGGTATCTTGCGAGATCCCTCTGTATATTTACGTTTGGGACTATAAGACGGTATCTTAGTAGATCCCCTATTGTTATCTCTATGTACTGAGCTGTTACCTTTCTATGATTTAATTATGTTAAATTTTGGTCTTTATTTTACTGCGATATTCATTCTGTCTTATTTTTATTATTTCTATACCAGTAGGTCCCTGACCTGACCTTGTCATTACTTGATCGAGGTTAGGATTAGCACATACTGGGTACTGTTGTGATGTACTCATACCCTTTCCTGCACATGTTTTTCGTGTGCAGACACATGTACCTCTTACCAACCTCGAGTTTGGATGCACAGTTGCTAGTTTTCAGGAGAATTCAAGGTACATTTGCTTGCTTCCGCAGACCTTAAAGTCTGCCTCTATCCCCTTAGACACTGATGTATAGAATAATAAGAAATTTTTATAAGCTTGTGACTTACGGTGCTCAGGGTTTTGGGAGAGTTGTGTATATTTCGAGAGTTGATTATTGTATATGTCGAGCGACATCTAAAATTCTTACTTAAATTATCAGTTACTGTTAGTTGTTAGCTTTTATGTTTTCAATTCATTTTTATGTAAATGTTAGGCTTACCTAGTCGTATAGACTAGGTGCTATCACAACGGTTCGCGGAGGGAGAATTAAGGTCGTGACAAGTACCTCTATAACTATACTGCATGTTAGCAGTTTTTAACAAAAGAATATTCTTTTGTAACGACCAGAACGGTCATTTTGAGAGTTATAGCCACATTTCCCCATTTACTGCTCGTTTTATGCTTAATATTTGCTATGCGACTTGCCGGGGTAATTGGTTCGATCCGGGGATGTTTCGGAATGAGTTGAGGCACTTAGTCTCAAGGTTGGGAGCTTTAGTTGAAAAGGTTGACTGGATATTGACTTATGTGTAAAATGACTCCGGAATGGAGTTTCAATGGTTCTGATAGCTCCGTTAGGTGATTTTGGACTTGGGAGTGTGTCCGAATAGAAATTTAGAGGTCCATAGTTGTATTAGGCTTCAAATGGCGAAAGTTGGAAATTTTGAAGTTTGATCGAGTGTTGAATGTGTGGTTACCGGGCTCGAATTGGAATTCCAAAGTTTGGAGTAGGTCCATTATGCCATTTGTGACATGGGTGCAAAATTTGAGGTCAATCAGACGTGATTAGATAGGTTTCGTCATCGAATGTAGAAGTTAGAAGTTCAAAGGTTCATTACGCTTGAATCGATGTGCGATTCATGGTTTTAGTATTGTCTGATATGATTTGAAGGCTCTACTAAGTTCTTATAGTGTTTTAGGATTTGTTGCTGTATTTGGATAAGGTCCCAGCAGCCTCGGGTGGATTTCGGGTGGTCAAGGGATCAATTATGTACTTGGAGATTGACTGAAGTTTTCTGGTGTCTCTAATCTGATTTCCTTATACGCGATCGTGTGGGCAGGTTCGCGATCGCATATGCTTAATTAGGTAGAAGAGGACTGTGTTCTATGCATTTGGGAGAAGGGGACTACAATCATGTAGTTGTGTGATGCAGTGTATCGCGAACGCATGGCTAAGGTCGCGTTCGCATAGTGCATAGGAAGAAGCATCTAAGGTCACGCATTTGCACTTCGCAATCGTGTGTCGATGAAAGCAATTGCGTAGGTTGAGGGAAACAATTATTCTCTTTCACTGAGGACTGACGCGTTTACGTAGGCTTGAATTTCTAGGAAGCTGAGTTGTGCTTCGCGATCGCGAGGCAATCTGTACGATCGCGATTAAGGATATCTGGGTAGATCTACTTAAATATTAAAAAAAATGAGGGTTTGAGCATATTTCACAAATTTGATTTTGGGAGCTCGGTTTTGAAGGGAGTGATAGGGGTAAGTGATTCTCACTTAGCTTTGGTAAATTCCATGTTTTTATCTTTGATTTCATCATTTAATTAGTGATTTGGGTTGGAAATTTGGGGGGGAATAGAAGAAAGTTCTTAGCCAAATTTTTGGGGATTTGATCGAGATTTTGATATTGGATTGAGTAATTTTGGTATGAGTGGACTCGTGGTTAAATAGGTGTTCGGATTTTGTGACTTTTATCAAATTCCAAGATGTGGGCCTGGGGGTCGACTTTTGAGTTGACTTTTGATTAAGAACTTAGTAATTTCATATGGAATTGATTCCTTTAGCTCGTGTTGATTATATCAAATTGTTTGTGGCTAGATTCTAGGTATTTAGAATCCATTTTGTGAGGCAAGGGCATGTTCGAGTAGAGATTGCACAATTTGAGGTAAGTAAAACTTCTAAATTTGGTTTTGAGGGTATGAAACCCCGAATTACGTGTTATGTGATTGGTGTTGGGGTGACGCACAAGCTAGGTGGAGGGCATGTGGGTATGCACCGTAAGAATTATGACTTGGTTGATTCCATGGAACTGTATAGTTGAATAATCTAGTTGTTAGCCGTATTTTCATCATGTGTTAGAGCTATTCCATTGCCAGTCATGTTAGAAATCCTGATTAGGCTATATATTGGTATTGTTGGGACACACAAAGGTCGTGTTACATATTGAGTTATTTGCTTAATTTTCATTCTGTACTCGGTCACAACTATTATTTGCATATTATATCCCAGCCTCTATTGTCCTTTATTGATACATCATATTATCATTGTTTGGGCAGATTATCACGATTCTTGTGAGCCCGGGAGGCTGGAGAGATTAATGACAGAATGTGGCTGAGGGTCTATTTTGAATGATATTGATGGGATTGGGATGCACGCTATAGAAAGCTTTATTGATTCATACCAGGATTTGTCTTATTATAGCACTTGGGTTGGATCGGCCCCTACACAGTCTACATATCCACAGTGGACGCATTTGCTAGCAATTATTTACATTTGGGCTGGATCTTCCCATTTTATTTGAATTTGGCTGGATTTGCCCTTTTCTGTGATGTATTTTATTACAAAACCTGAAAATATGTCTAAATTCTCATATCGTTACCTGTAGATTATGAATGTTGAGATATCAGTGTCGTATTTTCCGTAAATTTCCATACTGTTAATTCTGTATATAGGTTGTAATACTCAAACTCGTCATTACTTTCAGTCCAAAGGATAGGTTTGTTACTTATTGAGTTGGTTGTGCTCATGCTACATCCTACACCTCATGTGTAGATCCAAGTGTTTCAGGTCACGACTGTTGCTCATTCATAGAGTTCAAACATTCAGAGATCATTGAGTAGCTGCTTTGGCATCCGCAGACCATGACTCCCTTCCCCTATCTTTTCAGTTTATTTATTCAATTCTTTTTTCTAGATAGTGTACCAGACTGTGTCATTATGTAGATGCTCATGTATTCAGTAACACCGCTATTTTGGGAAAACTTATATGTTGGGTTATGATATTCTATTCCGTTTTATGAGATTATTATTTATTTACACCTTTTTAGTATATTTCAAAGTTGAAAGTGTTAGAAATGTTTGAGTTGTCAGCTTGCCTAGTACCATGATAGGCGCCATCACCACAAGTTGGCTTTTGAGTCGTGAAAAGTTGGTATCAGAGCCTAGGTTACATAGGTCTCACGAGTCATGAGCATGTTTAGTAGAGTCATGCGAATCGGCACTGAGACGTCTGTACTTATCTTTGAGAGGCTATCGAACCCTTAGGAAACTTCACCTTCTTGTATTCTTGTCATGCAAATTTGTTGATTCTTGGTACTAAACTTTTGTTATTCTATTCTCTCACATATTGTGAGGACACATGCTACCGGTTAGGACAGGCATCCACCAATACCATCGAATAGGGTAAATAGAGGCTAGGATCGCGATAGGGGAAGAGGTGAAGTTCGTACAACAGCTAGAGCACCTCCTGTAGATCCGCTAGTTTCTCCAACTCAGGTGCAGTTCGTACCATCGTCCTGTTAGCTTTGTTAGGTGATTTCGGGGTTGGGAGCGTGTTCGGAATGTGTTTTGGATGTCCGTAGCTAATTTAGGCTTGAAATGTTGAAGTTTGAATTTTTGAAGTTTCCGGTCCGATAGTGAGATTTTGATTCGAGGGTCGGAATGGAATTATGAAAGTTGCAGTAGTTCCGTTATGTCTTTTGGGACATATGTGTAAAATTTTAGGTTATTCAGACGTGGTTTGGTTAGGGTTTTTATTGGAAGCGTGTTTTGAGAGAATTTGAAGTTCTTAGGCTTAAATCATTGATTAATTCGAGTTTCCGACGTTGTTTTAGGTGGTTTAAGGATTAGTACAAGTTTGAATGATGTTATGGGATATGTTCGTAGGTTTGGTTGAGGTCCTGGGGGCCTCGGGTGTGTTTCAGATGCTCAACGGAGCATTTTGGAGTTGTGTGAAATTGCAAAAAATCCTTCAGCTGTTGCAGACCCCTTTTCCTCTTCGCGATCACGTCCTCCTCCACGCGTTCGCATAGAGTAATCTTGGAGGAGGACCATTTTATTCTTCGCGTTCATGTTCAGTGCCCCCGCGTTCACGAAGCCATGTCATTTCCTCCTTCACGTTCGCATACCCAACCTCGCATTCGCGTACCTTTGCAAATTCCACCCTTCACGTTCGCGTATTGTTCAAAGCGTTTGCGAAGAGTAAATCCTGGGCCACCATATTTTCCTCCTTCGTGTTCGTGAGCCTACTTCTGCGTGCGCGAAGCACAATTTAGCAGCATTCAATTTCCTTCTTCGCGAACGCGTGACTTTTTCCACTTTCATTAAAAACCTAGGTAGTATAAACATTTAAAAATCCAACGGTTAGCCATTTTTACCAAAACTCAAGCTTGGGAGCTCGAATTTGGGAGAGATTTTGAGGGTTTTTCAGAGGCATTGATTGGGTAACGATTCTAACTACCTTTTTGCTCATAACCCACTAATCTAATCATGAATTCTCCTTTTAATTTCGGATTTTAGATGAAAAATTGATAAAACTTCATAGACCAAAATTTTGAGTTTTGAGTGGGTGTGTGAACTCCGATTAGAGAGATTTATATATGGGTGGACTCGTAAGAGTACGGGGTTTCTGAAAATATTAATTTCATCCGATTCCGAGATGTTGACCTGCGGGGCATTTTGGTCTTTTTACCTAATTTCGCGTCTTAGCTTTGAATTAAATAGTAGAATCAGTTGTTTGAGATGTTATTTAGGATATGTAATTGAATTGAATAGATTTGGGCTATTTGGAGTCGGATACTCGTGGCAAAAGTGTGATTTCGAGTTGATTTTGGAGCTGGTTCGAGGTAAGTGGCTTGTCTAACCTTGTGTGGGGGGACCTTTCCCCTTAGGATATGATATTTGGTAATTGAATGCCTTGTACATGAGGTGACGAGCGCGTATTTGATCTAATTGTTGAAAATCTATTTTTTCATTTAAATATTTAGACTGAGTTTCTTTCTTACATGCGTTATTCTACTTGCAAATATAATATGTGTTAGTTTAGAAAAACATGTTTAGTTGATCTAAATTGCCTATTTTCTTAATTTGCTTTGGTTGTGTTACGTGAAGCATGTTAGACTAGAACTACCTGTTGCCTTGTATTTTTGCACTCCAATTCCAAATATCTTCTCGTTGTGGCTGCGTATTTACATTGGGACAACGGATGTGGGATTCCGGTAGCTCCTCCCCTTGTTTTTTTACTTTGGGACTGTGGGTTCGATTCCCGATAGATCCCCATGTACATTTACTTTGGGACTGCGGGTTAGATTCCCGATAGATCCCCCTGCACATTTACTTTGGCGCTACGGATCGGATTCCGATAGACCCCCTGCACATTGATAGTTGGACTACGGGACGGTATCCCGGGAGATCCTTCGGATATACTCATATGATGGACTACGGGATGGTATCCTCGGAGCTCCTTGGACAGTTGATGAAATGGACTACAGGACGGTATCCTGGGAGATCCTCATTGTTGGTATTGATATTGAGTTGTTTTACTCCGTGTTACCTTATTCCCTGTGTGTTATTTGTTTCCTTGTATAACCTATCTTACTTCATAGATGTACTCATTATTTCTGTTTATTTCATACTGTTGCAAGACTTATTATTATGTTTATTCTCACTAGGGCCGTGACCTTCCTCGTCACTACCCAACCGAGGTTAGGCTTGGCACTTACTGAGCACAGCTGTGGTGTACTCATGCCCTTTCTACGCATGTTTTTCATGTGAAGATCCAAGTACCTCTACCCAGGCGTATTATCCTCGAGGCGGAGAGATCTATCAGAGACTCTGCCATGTCCGCAGACCAAGAGTCTCTATCTTATTCTAGCTTTAGTAGTTAGCTTTCCTTTTTTACTGTTGTTTTAGACATTCTGGAGTTAGAGCAGTATATTTACTTCCGTTAGCTTGTGTTCCCGTGAGTTTTTGGGTTTTGGGATGATATTGTAGACTTCCGCGTTATTGAGTTGCATATGCCGAGCGGTATTTATATACAGTTTTCCCTCTAGTTTGTTTAGTTTTAATTATTTGTTTCCGCAAGTTATGTTGTTTCTTCATTGTTAGGCTTACCTAGTCGTAGGGACTAGGTGCCATCACGACATGTTCACGGAGGGCGAACTGGGGTCGTGACACTTCATATGGTGGGAGGCCTATGAGAGGTGCATTCCAGTCGGTGCAACACCACTTACACGGAATGAGTTCTCCATTCTCTTCTTAGAGAAGTTTGTGCCAAAGACTCGCATGGAGGAGTTGGATAGGCAGTTCGAGCAATTGCGTCAGGATGGCATATCCGTGACCCAGTAAGAGATGAGGTTTTCAGAGTTGGCTCATCACATAGTTTGGTTGGTTCCCACTGGGAGTGGAGGATTATGAGATTTATCGATGGTCTCTACTATCAGTAACATTTGAGTATAACTCGGGAGAATGTATCAGGTGCTACATTTGACGAGGTGGTTGACATTTCTCGATAGTTAGAGATGGTTCATAGTTAGGAGTATGAGGGGAGGGAGGCTAAGAGGCCTCATGGTTCGGGTGGTTTCAGTGGTGTTCCTTCTGGGGGACAGTCCTACCACAACAGGGGTCGTCCTTATAGGCCAACTCAGATGGCTCGTCCAGTTCAACGTGGTGTATTATTTTGCCACGGTTCATATAGTGCTAGACTGAGTCAATTATGTCTCAGTGCTCTCTCAGCTCAGAGTTCATCTGGTGCACCTTCAGTTCAGGGTTCATCTGCACTAGCTTCCTCTAGTAGTTATTCTGGTTCTCGGGGTCCGCCTCAATATTTCTCACTATTTTTCGAGAGGGGATGTTTCGTGTATGGAGAGTTGGGTTATGTGAAGAAGTTCTATCCTTGCCTTACGGGAGGTCCAATTTAGTAGAGGAGTCAGGGCCCGACTTCAGTACCAGTTAATTCACAACCCGCACAGCCAATTCAGGGTGGGACTCAGGCAGCTAGGGGTCGCCCAAGAGGGGTAGGCTGATCAGGTAGCGGTCAGGCCGGTTTTATGCTATTCCTGCTAGGCCAGATGTCGTTGCTTCAGACATAGTGATCACAAGTATTGTCTTAGTTTCCACATGATTGCTTATGTATTATCTGACCTTATTTCACTTATTCGTACAAAAATCGAAGAGTTTAACTTTGGGGCTACTGTGGCACTCCAACGCCTGACCTCAAGGAGCTCAAAGTGGAATTTGAAGGCGGACCCCGAGGTGCTTCCCTCAAGGGGAATATCAAAGGTCAATCTCAGCGCAGCGCATGTTGGTGATCATGATAGAAAGGCGGGAAACCCTTGAGGGCACGCGATGAGGACTAACAAAGTCTGCAAGAATAGTACAAATCCGTGCTGAGCCGTTATACGGCTGTACTAGTAGCATTTCTTCGTCATTTATTAGACATGTACTGTGTTGGGATTCACAATTGTTCTACACATTTATTGCTTTTTCTTTAATTGTTCATTTATTGCTCATTGTTAACCGCAAAAGGCCATGTTTGAGGCTTCATTATTATTGTTTCTGGATCAATAAGCTCACTACCAGCTGCCCAAAGCAAGCGTCGAAGCCCCTGCTTCGGCCAGGTCGAGGCTCGGTTTTTGTGACAACTTTGGTTTTCTTTCTTTATTCTCTTTATTTACACTTAGCATCTATTGCCTAACTAGTATTAAAATAAATCACATATTTTGTGAACCACAAATTCAAATATAATTGTCATTACCATTTTCAAGGTAAACTGTTTGGCTTCCACCCTGGGGCTAAAAATAATAGTGATTGTTTTGGTTATAGTTTTCTAAAAACACAAGTTATTCTTCACACTTTTTCTTGTCCAAGAATCTCTGATTTCTGGTCAAAATGTCTAACTCAGAAAATGCACGCGAAAAACAACGGTATTGGGATTCGGAGAGAAAATGGTGCATACGCCGGTGTACCACCGCAAAACCCAGGGGTAGCACCAGCAAATGCCGGTGTACCACCGCAAAACCCAGGGGAGGCACCAACACAAATCCCTATTGACGTGAGCTCACGAAATGCTGTGCATGTCGATGTAATCTCTCCTATCGACGGAAGTGTGCGCGGTGAGAAAAGAGATATTAGTGTTCAAGTCATTTTTGAGATGTTGTAAGCACAACAAGTGGCTATTGCTCACCTACAAGGTCAACAGAAAAATCCACGCACGGTAGCACCAGAAACGGCTCCTCGAGTCCAGCAGGCACCAGGGAGGTCGAGTAACAACGGGTCAGCAACGAACTCTGCTATTATGAAGATGATCGAGGACCTCACCAAAAGTATTGAATCAGGAGAAAAGAAGATAGAGTATAATGATAAAAAGGTAGAGACTTATAACTTGAGGGTCGATCAGATCCCGGATGTTGACTCAAAGAAGTTCATACATAAACCATTCACACCAAGCGTAGCTCCGAAGTCCATCCCGAAGAAATTCAGAATACCCAACGTCCCAAAGTATAATGGGGCAACGGACTCCATTGAGCACGTCACCGCTTATACTTGTGCTGTAAAAGTGAACGACTTAAAGGATGACGAGATTGAATCCATCTTGTTAAAGAAATTTGCAGAGACACTGTCGAAGGGGGCCATGATGTGGTACCAAAACCTACCCCCAAACTCGATAGATTCATTTTCCTGTTGGCAGACTCTTTTGTGAGGGCACACGCCGGTTCCATCAAGGTTGCCACCAGGAAGTCCGATGTCTTCAAAATCAAGCAGAGAGAAAATGAGATGCTAAGGGAATTTGTATCTCGATTTCAGATGGAGCGAATTGAATTACCACCGGTCTCCGATGACTGGGTAGTGCAAGCCTTCACTCAGGGCTTGAACGAACAAAGCTCGGTAGCTTCAAAGCAGCTAAAAGAAATTTGATCGAATATCTCGCTGTGACTTGTGCGAACGTACACAATAGGTATCAATCGAAAATCAGGGTCGAAGACGACCAATTAGGAGCCCTCTCGGATTAGTGTACCCCAGCAGGATCTTAACAAAGGAAAAAAGGTTTACAGAAAGGGAGCCGAGACTAAACAAGGAAAGATACCAGCCGTATGTAGAAGATCGGAGAAACACCCCAAAATGTAACATAACTCGAGGCGATCGAGGTCAAAACTGTCGGGGACTCATGAATAAAACCGGGTTCGATAGGCACACTGGGCCTGTAGGGGAACCCCTGCTATACGAGTCCAACTTCAACATTGATGTCTTTGACATCGTGTCGGCCATAGGTAAAATCAAAGATACTAGGTGGCCAAAACCCATACTGTTAGACCCTTCACAAAGGAGCCCTAACTTGGTATGCAAATATCATGGCACTCACGGTCATGGGACCGAGGACTACAGATAGCTACAATAAGAGGTACCTGATCAGTGAAGGGAACCTTTGAGAGTTCCTCAGCGATCGAGCTAAAAAACAATTTCAGGAAAGAGAGGCGAATAGGAAGAACGAACTAGAAGAACGTAAGAACGTCATCCACATGATCATTGGAGGGGTTGATGCCCCCACAAGGACCCATTATTAAGCGAGCAGAAATATCCATCACATGGGAAAAGTGGACACGGAGTTACATAACAGAGGATGCTCTCATGTTCAGCGAAGAGGACATCGAGACCTTGTCTCAACCTCATAATGACGCACTGGTAATTTCTTTTATTTTGAATAAATTTTAAATTAAACGTGTGCTCGTGGACCCAGGTAGTTTGGCCAATATAATCAGGTTGAGGGTGGTGGAGCAGCTCGGACTACTCGACCGGATCGTACCCGCCTCTTGAGTCCTTAATGGATTCTATATGGCGAGCATGACGACGAAATGGGAGATCATTATCCCGGTCAATGTAGCCAGTACAATCCAAGAAACCAAGTTTCATTTCATAGAAGGTGATATGAGATACAATGCCTTGCTTGGAAGGCCGTGGATACATAGTATGAGAGAAGTTCCATCAACCCTCCATCAAATGATGAAATTTCCAACCAAGGATGGAGTAAAAGCAGTGTACGGGGAGCAACATATAGCAAGAGAGATGTTTTCGGTACACGATATGGCACTAACATCAATGCCCCTATGCCGGAGAAGCCAAAAGACAAGCAAACAGCTGGTTAGCAACCACAACCGACATTCTCGGCTACATCCGAATAAGGGAATAAAGGACCGTATCGCATCCTCATAGCAAACAATTAAAACATATCGGGGCTCGAATGCTATCATTGCTAAGATAAAAACCTCCCCCTTTTCATTTACGTTTTATACTAACCTATTACAGGTATTCAATTGAAAGGAATCAAAGCACACTCTAGATAAAAAAAACCTTGGCGTTCAAAGTATGCGTTGCACTCTTTTTTCCTTGTACCGGGTTTTACCCCGAACGGGTATTACCAGCAAGGTTTTTAATGAGGCAACACCCATATGCTACCTAAGGAGAACTCATAAAGTATTCAAGGTTTGTCTTCAATCAACATCAAATACTGGGGGGCATCACCCCAGGAGGTCACCTCTCGGATGAAATCAAACTATGCCTAGGAGGACCTCGATAGGAGAATGTTGTATTGGGCTAAACGGTCAAATGAACCATGTCCATGTAGAATAATCGAGCCTCCAAAAGAAAAATTGAGGAAGCCTCTTTGCTTATCAAAACACCTTGCACCTCAAATAAGTTCACTACTGTCGCGTAAAATGGCCCAAGAGCCAAAAACTCTCAAATGCTCGGGGACTGTCTTCGACAGTCAGCTTATCGAGACATCAAAAAATCAAATTTGTAAGACCTTGATCAGGAAACTTTGAGCTCATAAGCCATCACCGAGGCAACATCAAATCTATAAGTCCTTCAACAAGGCGTGCTCAAATTTATAAGACCTTAAAAAAGTCAAAACCCCCGATATTAAGGCCAAGGCTATATATTCGGACTTGTAAGACCCCTAAAAAGGCATACCCTCGATATATACACCAAGGTCACTGCACACGGGGACTAAAGGCTACGCCAAACATAAAGACTACGGTCAAACTAAAAGGCTACGACTGAATTAACGTGGCTCGGAGACGTCCGACTGTTTCCATAAAACTAAAGGCCTCTAAATACTTCGAAAGTACTTCGAAAAGAACCGGTTAATTAGGCTACCCTCAGCATAAGCAAAGGAGCTTCAATAATATCAGCTCTGAACAATAAAAAGGCTTCGAAAACAATCAGCCTTCGAAGAAAAGGTTTTGAAAACTCAACCTTCGAGCGAACCTCCCGAGGTGCACAGTGATGATAGGCTATAATTACTTATTTTAGTAGATTATTATATTCCAATTTACTACACTTTAATTGAGTTTACGCTTTAATCGCTAGTGTTTTGCACTAATTATGTATTTTATGCTTTATAGGAGTTATTCCAAGCTATGTAGAGGTTATGGAATGAATTCAAGTGATTTGGATCTTTGAAGTCTGAGTATAAGCCCAAGGAATTAAGCCAGAATCGTGTTCGGAGATCAACGGATGGTAGTTAAGAACGAATGACGAATCGAGTAGGCATATTACACACTGTCTAGTAAAATGCACATAACTTTTCGCTTAAAACACCAATTAGGCTATATAATACATGGTTGGAAATATAACTCAAAGGGTTACAACTTTCATGTTTTACGTTTTTCAAAATTCTAAAAGGAACAGGGAAAAAGATTGCGGACCTGGATGCAGACTGAGGTAGTGCACTGGGAAAATACAGCGCGCGGACCGCGCCCAAACCGCGACCGCGAGCGTCCAAACTTGAAAAATTATCCTTTTTTTTGCATAGGAGAAGGTATAATTGTCTGAGGCCGACCCTACTTGGTACATATACATGGAAAATGGTATTTTAAGAGTTTTGGGACACGTTTTTGGCACAGATTCGACCTAAGAAGGTAGAGACACAATAGGAGCAAGGCAGGGAATTCTTCAACGAGTTTTTCCTTCCTTTTCTTATTTTTTAATTGTTGGTTATGACTTTTAGTATTGTGGTTTTACATACTATTATGAATAGCTAATTTGCTATCTAGGGTTTTGATGGAACCTTTTGTAAGATAAATTCTTGTTATGTTTTTATATAATTAAACCATTGAATTTCTCTACTTGTTCAACTACGTGTTTGTTGTTATTGGTTGAATGGCCATCAATTGACTGTGCCTATTTAGTGTGTAGTGCTAGAGAGAGAGTACATATTTAGGTATTTGCTAAACAACGTCACTCCTAAAGTATGTGAGAAATCAATACATTGGGTTTAAAGGTAGGTTTAGAAATAACAAAGCCTTGACATGGTCATAGTGAGGGATTAGATGAAGCCAACTAGCGTAGTTCGAGAGAATATGTCTAGTAAATTGTTGTAGTTGCTCGAGAGAGAATTACATCACCTAAAGTGTTCACGATCAGTAGAGAATACATCGGTGAAATTATAGGGAACATAGCTGTAAGGATTCCGACAATTGGGGAAATCATAACTCTAGATCTCCTTAATTTAGTCTCCAACCCTTTGTCTCATTAGTTGATAGTTTTACCTCTTTGTAGTATTTGCTAGTTAATTAGTTAGAAATATTAATCTCAATCTTTATAATTCAGAAAATTGTTCAAACTTGTCTTCTTAGTGATATTAAATAGATATAGCTAAGCCTTAGTTCTCTGTGGGATTCGACTCCGGACTTTTAGACCGGATTATATTTGCAGCGATCGCTTATCCTTTTCAGGATTAGAGTTGGGCGTGATCAAATTTTGGCACCATTGCCGGGGAACTAACAGTGTAGCTGTAAGTGTACATATTGCTAGGTTACAAGATTGAACTCTTATTTTTATTTTGTTGTATTTGTTTTTATTATTATTTTTTTTTACTTGTTAATTTGAGAAACATGGCATCCTAGAATTATGGGAATTGTGATGTTGGTAGTTCTATTGTTGATCTTCCTTGTGTGAATTGTGGCGGAAACCAACTAGGTCAAAATAGTCAAAATATTCGTGAAAGCGAATTATGTGCACCAACTCAATCTTATGTGTGGAATGTATGTGATATGTGTGGTGGTCAAGAGGGTCACTTTCATAGTTGTGCTTATATTTCTTATCTTTCCCCAACCCCTTACTTTGATGGTTCTACTTTTTTTTGTGAAGTTAATAGGAACAAAGAACCCGGGGATGATAACTTGAAAGAGATCAAGGATATGCTAAAGTAACTTGTGGAACAAAATGATGAAAAAAAGATGCAGATAGAAAGGCAAGATGCTACTATTCGCAACCTGGAGGCACAAATGAGTCAACTAGTTGGGGATAGTAGTCAAGAAGAGCATGAATTAGACACTAAAATTGAGGTGCTAAGGGAGGAGGTTAGAGTAGAACACCAATAATCTATCCAACTAGAATTTGAGGATGTCGATGTTCAATAAGTAACACTAGAGTCAGCCAACGACATTGAAGATACAAAGTTGACTCTAGTGTGATTGGTGTTGACGAGGCCAAAAATCATGAAGTTCATGTATTTGAGCGCGTTGGACCTCATTCCAAACACTTCTCTACATTATGTTCGGATGGTGAAAAGGGAATGGATCCTTACAAGCATAAAAAGGAGTCCAAGGAAGAGGTAGATGAGCCTTATATTTTTAAATTCTCAAGGCCGTCTAGGCAAGGTGTCACTTCTCGATCGAGAGCCAAAAAGTGCATGACTTTATCTAATTTTTGGCTCGCAAGAATTTGTACTGCCCCAAGAGCATAATCATAAGCTTCAAGCAAAATTTGGGGTTCAATTCACAAGCTCAAGGTGGAGGCAGAAAGTGATTCACGTTGTGCCGCGACGTTAAATCAAGCACTTATTGGGAGGCAATCCAGGTTTACTATTTTCTTTTATTTTATTTTTTATTATATTATTGTTGTAGTGTCGATTTTTGATTTTTAGGAGCATGGAACGCAAAGCCATTGGAAGGATGCAACAACAAACCATTGGTTGGAACTAAGTGTGAGGTACCCGCACGAAAGACCAGGCTTGGGAAAAGTCTGAGTACCCCATGAGATGTTAGTGCTTCGGCCTTTGGTCTACCAGGGAGTTTCTTTTACCCTCTTTTATGTATGGGTGTGCAATGGGGACAATGCACAATTTTAAGTGTGGGGGAGGAAATCGTCTGGGTGACTTTCTATGCTGTTTTAGTTGTGTTAGTTTATATGAATAAATTTTTTTTTCAAAAATAGAAAAGATTGGACATTTCCCAGTGGTGGATCTTGTAGAGAATTTTCTTGAGGGAATTAAGTCTAAACAAAAAGATTTTCTTTTGTTAGGTAGTGTAACAATTCCCCTAGGTTTTTCTTTGTGCCGTGGTTCTTTTCCAAGGGTTTTATTTGAACCAGTTGTATTTAGTTTTTTTTGGGAGCAGGAGCCATTGTGTTTTGTTTTGAATTGAAGCAATATCTCTTGACTTTGTAATGCCTTGAGAATAGTGAGTACTTTGGTTGTGATACTTAGGCTCAATTTTTGACTCTTGTATAAGTACATTCAATTGTATGATCTTAACTTTGCTTAACTACTTTGACTAGAGTGTTTTGATGAAACCAATCCTGAGTGAGTTATGTGCCATGTGTGTGAGACATTTGGGTGTTATTTTGTGCACTGCATTTGATGTCTAGAACTTGCGTCGTGTGTTTGCAAAGCAAAATAGTAGTTTTTTTCAGTCTTGGAAGTGATATAGGCGTTTCTTTGTTGTGCCAGATATGTATATTTTACCCGCTTAATTGTTATATATCGTAGTTAACCCCTTTGAGCATGTAATCATATTTTTTTGGAAACCACATTACAAGCCTTACCCATTTGTTTGAATTAACCATCTATTTGAACCGTTGTAACCTCTCATGAGCTCTTGAATTGTTTATGAACTGTGTAAAAGTTAAAGTGTGGGGTGGCGTGTTTGGCATTTGAGTGGAACTAATGAAATAAGGAGAAAGGAGCACTGTTTTGAACAAGTAAGAGCCACTTGAATTGAAAAAAATAGTTGTATTGCTGTGAAAAATAGAAGTATTCCTTGATAAGTGTTGACTCTTGATGTAATTATGCTTAAAGAAGTATGGGGTAATATACATTGATGTGAAGGAGGAGTTTGGTTTGACATAAGTATGGGGTTTGAATGATAAAGAATATGTATTAAAGTGCTTAGGGAGGTGTAGTCACTCATATATCTAATATATCCTACCCGTTCCGCAGCCTACATTACAACCAAATAAGACCTAATTGATCCTAGATTGAATGAGCTCGATTAGTAGAGTAGTACACTACGGGCAGGCCTATGGTGCATCTTTTGTGGCATATGAATTTTATTTATGAGAGTGAGTGAATTCTTTCTATCTGAAGTTCCTAAGTGTTATTAAATTTTATTATGTGGAACTACTCTCTTTTGTAGTGTAAGGGCACTTGATTCATGAAAGAAAGGTAATGTCAGTGACCTCTATGTTAGAGTAAGTGAGTGAGTTGTGAATAATGCGTGGCACTTGTGAGTCAAATCTTGAGGTGAAGATGTTACGCTTTTGTGCTTAGTCTATTTTAAATATTCTTGGTGTGATGAGTTAGGAGAATTATTTAAAAAGGTCGTGTCTATATAAAGTGTAGTTTGATTGCTCGAGGATGAGCAATGGTATAAGTATGGGGTGTTGATGATAGGCTATAATTACGTATTTTAGTCGATTATTACATTCCAATTTATTTCACTTTAATTGAGTGTGCGCTTTAATTGCTAATGTTTTGCACTAATTGTGTATTTTATGCTTTATAAGAGTGATTCCGAGCTATGTAGAGGTTATGGAATGAATTAAAGGTATTTGGAGCTTTAAAGTCTGAGTAAAATCCCAAGGAATTAAGTGGGGATCATGTTCGGGGATCACAGATGATAGTTAAGAACGAACGACCAATCGAATAGGCATATTGTACAATGTCTAGTGAAATGTACATAAAGTTTTGCTCAGAATTCAATTTGAGCTATATAATATATGGTTGGAAAGCTAAATCAATGGCTTGAAACTTCCTTGTTTTAAATTTTTGAAAATTCCAAACTAAACATGGTGAAAAATGCGATCAAAACCGCAACCACGGACCTGGACGCGCACTGGGAAAATATCGTGCCCGAACCGCGACCGCGAGCATCCAGACTTGAAAAATTATCCTTTTTTGCGTAGGAGAAGGTGTAATTGTTTGGGACCAACCCTAATTGGTATATATACATGGAAAATGGTATTTTAAGAGTTTTGGGATCACGCTTTTGATATAGATTCGACCTAAGGAGGCAGAGACACAATAGGAGAAAGGCGGGGAATTATTCTACGAGTTTTTCCTTCCTCTTCCTATTTTTTCATTGTTGGTTATGACTTTTAGTATTTTAGTTTTGCATACTATTATGAATAGCTAATTTTTTATCTCGGGTTTTGATGGAACCTTTTGTAGGATAAATTCTTGTTATGTTTTTATATAATTAAGCCGTTGGATTTTCTCTATTTGTTCAACTATGTGTTTGTTGTTGTTGATTGAATGACCATCAATTTAATGTGCCTATTTAGTGTGTAATGCTAGAGAGAGATTACATATTTAGGTAGTTATTGAATAACGTCACTCCTAACGTATGTGATAAATTAATACATTGGGTTTAAAGGTAGGTTTAGAAATAACAAAGCCTTGACGTGGTCATAGTGAGCGGTTGGATGAATCCAACTAGCGTAATTTGAGAGAATATGTCTAGTAAAGTGTTGCAGTTGCTCGAGAGAGAATTACGGCACCTAAAGTGTTCACAATCAGTAGAGAATACATCAACGAAATTGTAGGGAATATAGCTATAAGGATTCCGATAATTGGGGAAATCGTAACTCTAGACCTCCTTAATTTAGTCTCCATCCCTTTGTCTCGTTAGTTAATTATTTTACCGCTTTGTAGTATTTGCTAGTTAATTAGTTAGAAATATAAATCTCAATCTTTATAATTTTGAAAATTGTTCAAACTTGTCTTCTTAGTGGTATTAAACAGATATAGCTAAGCCTTAGTTCTCTATGGGATTCGACTCTGGACTTTTAGGTTGAAATATATTTGCAGCGACCACTTATCCTTTTTAGGACTAGAGTTTGGCGTGATCATGCAGCTATCATCACATATCGACTCATAATCGAGGTTCTGATTTGAGCCATCGAAGAGTCGGACGAACACAAAACATGCCAAGGCATAATCAAAGCTTTAAAAGTCTTTAGCCAAAATGAGGGAAAACTATAGCCATACTAGAGGTCCCATCGACCCAACCCAAAAATAGCCTAAGGGCCAATGCGTAAGAGCCTAAGGGCCAGCCTAAAATAGTCTAAGGTCCAATGCGTAAGAGCCTAAGGGCCAGCCTAAAAGAGACTAAGGGCTAATGCGTAAGAGCCTAAGGGCCAATATGTTGAAAAACTTAGGATGAGCCTAAGTCAAAACTTGATTCAAGAACCAAGCCCTTAACGGTCAACTATTATCAGTTGTTCATCGAACACAACATAAGGGTTCTTATCCAAAAAATTCCAATGGACTAATTATCAATAGGCATTAAAACCCAAAGCATAAAGAAAGACACAAGAAAGTGGGAATTTATATAAAGGGAAAACCAAAGGGTTCCTTTTTATTATAAATAATGGTATAGAGCTACATTCACAGCACTCTTACGGGGAGCCTGATACAAAGAACGAGAAAGAAAAATCTAGCCTTTCTCCTTGGGGACTATGTCTCTATCAGCTCCCTCAGGACCAGCTCCTTTACCGGCCTCCTCCTTGTTATCTTCAGCATCGGAAATGAGGAACTTGGCATCAAACTCATCCTCCTTGGCCTGCCCAATCTCCTCCGAGAGATCGAAGCCCTTACCATAAATCTCCTCAAGAGTTTCCCTCCGAGATCTACATCGGACATATTCATTGCTCCCCCTCTCTCGATCAAAAGCCTCCCTTAACTTCAAAAGAGCTTCAACAAACATCTTTCAGATAGATGGCCACATTCTTATCGACCTTTGCTCGAACCCCTTCAGCTTTGGCTCGAGCGTCCACAACCTCGGCCTTCATCTTCAAAAGATCTATTTCAAGTTCGGCAATCTTGCTTGTATGGACCAAGTTGCTTTCTCAAGAATTATGAAGTTGTACTTCAAGGGCGGAGGCCTTAGCCAAAGCATTCCTTTTGGCCGCAACATGAGCATCTATATATGCCTTCAATTCATTGCTTTCAGAATAAACCTGATTGGCTTCACCTCGAAGGCATTCCAAAGTCTCAGTCTTTTCCTGCAACTAAGATACCGAAACGTTGGTTTCCAAAGATGGGAGAAGAAGCATGTATTCCTCCAAAATAGGCGTTACATATTTCTCGAGCTTGCCTTCATAATCACAATATCGGTTCAACTCTGATCGAAGATGTATCAGCTTTCTTGCCTTCTTATCACAAAAAAGCTTGAGAGATTTCTCCCCATTCAAGGCTTTACGCAACATCGCCTCACAGCGAAGCAGCTCAAACTTGAGCTTATCGAAGGCCTATGAGAAAGAAGGTTCGTTCAAAAATAATAAAGGCACAAAGTTTGAAAAGCAATTATGAACTCAAAATGCACCATTGAGCAGAGTCGTTGAGCTTCCTCGAAGGTCGATTTTACATCTACCCACTCTATCTCATTAGCCCTGATAGAAAAACCTGAGATGCCCTATCCGAGTGGGGATATGACAACGTCTATTTCTCTCGGAGCACTTCCCGTCGTCCGAGAACCAGCTTCCAAATCAGGTAATGAAGGACCTTCGCCCCTCCTCTCTTATGGAATCTCTCCCTCGAGATTAGGGGCCTCAAGCCCAGTAGGTTCAACAGCCTCGGGAGGCTTCCTGGTTCGAGCCGTCAATATAGAATCATCCTCTCTAGGTGCATTGATGTCCACATAGCTACCGATAAAGATGAGATCTTCATCAGCGGCAACGCCCTCCTCATGCCCCCAAGTGGATCCTGCCTTGCTATGAGAATCCTCGTCCTTCAAGGATCTCTTTCTTTTATTATCCTTTCTTGATTCAGAAGTTGAAGGTCCTTCCTTCTCCTTATAAGGGGACAATATCACCTCAGAAAACTCACTGATGCTTGCAAACAAGGAAATTAGCATGCGTAAAGAAAAGTACCCTTCAAGAGTAGGACTACATTGCACATACCATGGTCTTTGGCCTCCTATTTTCCCTTCCACAAATCTCTCCACATGCGCTCGTCATAAGTCAGAGAGGCCGCCAATTTGCAGGCCCAGCCCGCAAGATCAGGGACCTTATTTGGCATCCATCGGATCGCTGTATAGAACGAAAGAAAATGTCCTTATGAAATCTGGCCCCACCAAGAACAAAAATAATAGAATTCGGTATATCACTTACACTTGAAATTCCATTTTTCGGGAAGTGTCAAGAACTCTGTGGGAATAATATCGACAATCCTCACTCGAACAAATCGACTCATCCACCCCCAATCCTTGTACTCTTCATCACTAGCGATAAAGGGCTTGGTGGATCGACGTCGTAGTGTAATTAGACCTCGATAATGCAAAGCCAGATACAACCTGATGAAGTGGCTAAGAGAGAACTCGAGTTTGGCCTTCTTAGCAAAATATCTCATCAGGAACATGATCCGCTAGAAAAATGGTTGAATCTGTGCCAAAGTAACTCGACATCTTCGACAAAATTCGAGCACGAGCCGATTGAGAGGACCCAATGTAAGGGTACATATACATGTTCAGAAACCCTTCTACGTGGGTCGTAATGTCCTCTTCTTGGGAGGGTATCTACAGCCTCACCTTTTCTGCCCATCTGCAGTATCTCCTCACAGCCTCAAGGTGTCTCTGTTTTATTGAGCGAATGAACCTCGATGCATATTCTTGATGACCCAAAATGTCGAGAGGTTTCTCTATCGCAAAATCTCTCACAGAGACGAAACAGTTTGAAGTTGGCTTACCAAACGCTGGCGGTATGCCACCAGCGGGGAGGTGGGACTTCCCTATTTCTGATGAGCGAATTTGGGCATGGTAGCCATGGTTCCTTCAGAACAATAAAGGGGAGATGGAAATTCAGGCAAAAACTTTAATCTTTTACAGCACTAGGACTAGCGCAAAAAGAGGAACTCTATAGAGAAAGATAGTTGCACGAAGTGGCAAAGCCCTCAATGAAAGGAAAGCGAGTATATATAAGAAGAGCGGTGACTATTCATTTAACTTTGATAGCCAATCAGCTCTGACAAAGCACTAATGACCTTCTAGGAAAATGCACTGACGGGTCCACTTCGGTCAATTCACAGTCATATCGTAGTAATGATGCCATCGTACAGTGTTCGAGGGATCGAGGAGTTAAATCGATTCCTTACCAACCCGACCTGGGGAAGGTGTGCGACAAAAACCAAAATGACCCGACCTCAAGGGTCTCTTTCATTTCAAGACCAAGCTCAAAGGAGTTAAGTTCAAGGTCGAGGCGTGACTTTGGCATGAACACTAAAAGATAAAACTCTAAAGACATTAAAAAAGAAAATCCTTTGCATTCCAAGAATATATTTACAAAAACTTGCACGAGGAGTCCACATACAAAAATAAATAAAAAAAGCAAAGGTGGCCTAGTCTTCATCTTCACTACTCCCTGAGCTACTTGAAGAACCCTCGTCCGAAGTAGCCGGAGCTGCAGACTCCTCTTCCAAGGCCTTCGCTTCTCCAATCTCGGCAGAAAGGTCAAAACCCTTGGCGTGCACTTCTTCAAAGGCCTTCCTCATAGCCTCTAATCGAGCATATGTAATGGCACGAGCTAGCTTGAGCTTGACCTTGTTAGATATCTCCCTGGCTCGAGCATTCGCTGAAGCAACATCTTTCTGATATGAGGATATGAGTTCATCGGCTGACTTGGCCGAGGATAATGCAGCGGCTGACTCAGCATGGAGCACTCGAATTTGTAAGCCCCCTCTTTAGCATAGAGAAGAAGACTCTGAGTTAAGGCCAGCTCCCCTTGAAGAGCATCCCTTTCCGGGGCCACGCTATCCTTGTACCGCCTTAGCTCAAAGATCTCTGCATCCTTGGTCGCGATATCTTCCTGAAGTTGCCCCACCAGGGCATCCTTTCGCTTAATATGCAAATTCCAAGTCAAGATAATAAACACCGAGTTACGAAAATAAAAGTATAGCTTGTGATTACCGATTTACCTAGTCGATGAACTTGGCCCGCTCTTGAAGTATTTTCTACGTACTCGCTCAAAGGTTGTTCAGTTCCTTTTCCCTTCGGGCGTATTGAGATTTTAGGTAATTTGAATCCGAAGCGAGCTTCTCAAAGTCACCCTCACAATGAGTCACTTTAGCTCGTAACTTGGAGATGGCCTGGTCATACAACATCATGACCTATAACACGAAGGGAAGAAGTTAGGAAAGCAAAGATAAAAACTCAAGGCAAAGTATATGTCAAAAATCACCTGTTTTTGAAGTTTCACAGCCTCCTCAAGAATGACTAGAGCATCGAGATCGGTATCCTCTTCAACACTAACAAATAAATCTCCAAATGTATCATCCTCTTCTCGGGATGCCCGCTCATCGGGAGTTCTCATGTTTTGGGCATTCGTATTTGCCCTGGGGAAAACGACGGGCCTTTTTGAAGACCGCCTATGACATCAACCTCTATTGAGGCTTCCTCTCGCCCTTGAAGTGCTTCGGAGCGGGATCCTTTGTGTGTTCCAACCAAGTACTCATCGGTACGAGTTTTATTTTTTTCAACGGTTGGTTCGAGGATTGCACCCAAAACCTCCTCGAGAGGCTCCTCAATATAAGGTGGGGCCACATCGGCCATCTCTGACTCGACAGCCTTCTCCCCGGCAACCTCCGAAGCATTAGTGCTTTGTCTTGCCCTATGTACCAGTGGGAAACTATCATCGTCTTCTCCTTTGGCACGAAGACTCTCAGCAGTTGTCGAAGTTAGGATCGTTGTGTCGGTCTGGGCTTTTGAGCCTTAGATCTCTTTGGATTTGGGGACTCCGCCTGTGTCTCTTTCTTTCTCTCTCTGTCTTTGGCAGATTTTTATATCTCCTCTTCGCCAGGAGGAGGCGGCCTGATTGAAATGGCTTCCCCGAGGCCTGCACAAGCGTAAAATGTCAAACGTACCACCAAAGAATCTATTTTACAAGGAATTTAGAGGTGATAGCAGCAAGGACATACCATGGTTTTTGTCCTCCCATTGAGTTTTGGCCAAATCACGCCAAATGCGCTTGTCATACGAGGAGGTGGAGTTTAGAAGTTTAACCCAGCTCGGGAGGTCCTTGACCACGTCTATGAACCACAGGGTGGCTATGCAACCAGAAGAGAATCAATTCAAAAAAAAAGAAAGGAATTAGTTCAAAATAGGAAAAGAGGGCATTCAGGTGATAAAACATGCTCGGTGCGGTGGCACTTACGTTTCGTATTCCATTCCTCAGGGAATGGCATCTTCATCACAGGGATGAGGTCCGAAGTCCTGACTCGGATGAAGCGGCTCATCCATTCCTGGTCTTTATCTTTATCAGTATTGGAAAAGAATGCCTTGGCAAATCGATGTCGCAGTTTGACTAAGCCCCCCGATAGAAACGGGGGATGTACAATCTAATCAGATGATCAAGGGTGAGTGTCATCCCCTCGATCAAATTAAAAATGTCTAATCAAGTAGATGATTCTCCAAAAAAAGAGAAAGATTTGACCAAGCGTCACTTGATATTGTCGACAAAAATTGAGGATTACTGGGTCTATCAGCAAAGAAGAAGAATCTACAGGACCTAAGATGAAAGGATACGTATATACGCTGAGGAAACCAGGTTTGTGTGTGGTTATGTCCTCTTGTGGTGAAGGGATCTCAGCTTGTACCGCCTCTACCCAATGGCACTCTATTTTTACCTTTTCTATATAGGTTATTAGACAAATATACAGAGACGTGGGCTCGCATCGGCCTGGTATCGAAGAAGGTTTGTCTATTTTGAAATCGGAGGATTTATCGAAGGACCCAGGAACGCACTCCTCAACACTGGGTGGCACTACCTTTTTTCTCTTAGATGAGCGTGACGAAGAAGGGGTTTCCCCTTTTCGGGGTACTGTCTTAGATATTTTAGCCATGTTTATAACAAAGTTTAAATGTCGGCTAACATAGAAGTGAATACAAAAAAAGGAAAAGGCAGGAAACTATTAACAAAATTTGAAGATCTGAAGATGTTTCAAAGATTTAAAAGATAAGGAATTAGAGTATTTATAATTCATCTTAGTGAGTTGGAGGAGTTGAAATGGCTACCAATAGTAGTTCGTGGGCTTTTTGAGAACTGTGTTGACAAGACCTCTATACAACTTTTTCTGCCGCATCATTTAAAGACCTCATGTGGTTGACGTCTCAATGGGGGTATCAGGGAGGTAAGAACTTAGGATCGTTTCTTATTATTTCATTCTAAGAAATGCAAGGATAATCTGGATACAGACAAAATTGAAGAGTTCAACTTTGGGGCTACTATGTCACTCCCATGCCAGACCTCAAGGAGCTCAAAGTGAAATTTGAAGGCGAACCCCGAGGTGCTTCCCTCAAGGGGGTATATCGAAGGTCAATCTCAGAGCAACGCGAGTTGGTGATCGTCATGGAAAGGCAGGAAACCCCCGAGGGCACGCGATGAGGACTGATAGAGTCTGCAAGAATAGTACAAATCTGTACTGAGCCATTATATAGCTGTACTAGTAGCATTTCTTCATCATTTATTAGACATATACTGTGTTGTGATTCACCCCTCTTATATAAAGGGTACCCTTGTCATTTTGTAAGGACACGATACATTGATTTACAATACAACATTTTCTGCTATTACTTAAACAATTGTTCTACACATTTATTGCTTAATCTTTAATGGTTCATTTATTGTTCATTCATTTTTCTTCATTTATTTCTCATTATTAAGAGCAAAAGGCCATCTTTGAGGCTTCATTATCATTGTTTCTGCATGAATAAGCTCACTACCAGCTACCCAAAGCAAGCCTCAAAGCCCCTGCTCCGGCCAGCTCGAGGCTCAATTTTGTGAAAACTTTGGTTTGCTTTCCTTATTCTCTTTATTTACACTTAGCATCTATTGCAGCAAGTAGCATGAAAATAAATCATTTATTTTTAGAACCACAAAATCAAATATAATTTTCACTACCATTTTCAAGGTAAACATCATATTTTGCTCGTTATCTAGATATGCTAGGCCCGTGAGTCCTTAGTTTCATTTGTTTATGTATCTATGCCAGTGGGCTATACCATTATCGTGGACCGTGTATATCATTCATGTGTAGTGATTATTGAGGGATTGGAGACTGGAGTTGATCTCTTATCGCTTGGTATGGTTGATTTCTACGTGGTCTTGGGTATGGATTGGTTGTCTCCATGTCTTGCTATTCTGAATTATCACGCTAAGACCGTTATGTTAGCGATGCCAGGCTTTCCAAGGTTAGAGTGGAGAGGTTTTCTAGATTATGTTCCCAGTAGGGTGATTTCTTATTTGAAGGGTGTCTATCGTATTTGGCTTTTGTGAGGATGTGGATGCTGATACCCCTACTATTGATTCTATTTTGGTGGTGCGAGAATTTCCCGATGTGTTTCCTATAGACCTGTTGGGCATGTCACCCGATAGGGATATTGACTTTGGTATTTATTTGGTACCGGGCACTCAGCCCACTTCTATTCCTCCATATCGAATGGCACCAGCTGAGTTGAAAACAATTTCAAGTACTTCTTGATAAGGGGTTTACTAGGCCCAGTGTGTCGCCTTGGGGTGCACCGGTTCTGTTTGTGAAGAAGAAGGATGGTACTATGCGGAGTGCATCGTTTATAGGTAGTTGAACAAAGTTACAATCAAGAACAAGTATCCTTTGACGCGTATTGATGATCTGTTTGACAAGCCTCAGGGAGCGAGTGTGTTCTATAAGATTGATTTGAGGTCTAGTATCATCAGTTCAAGATTCGGGACTCGTATATTCTAAAGACAGCATATAGGACCCCTTACGGTCATTATGAGTTCCTTGTGATATCTTTTGAGCTGATCAATGCCAAAACAATATTCATGCATCATATGAACAGTGTATTTCAGCCATATGTCAACTCGTTTGTCATAGTATTCATTGATGATATCCTGGTGTACTCGCGTAACCAGGAGGAGCATGCCCAACATTTGAGGATTATACTATAGTGACTGAGGGAGGAGAAGCTTGTTGCCAAGTTCTCCAAGTATGAGTTTGTTTAATGGCATTCTTGGGGGCATGTGGTGTCTAGTGAGGGGATTAAGGTGGATCCAAAAAAGATAGACGCTGTTCTGAATTGGCCCAGGCCGTCCTCAACTATTGAGATTTGGTTCTTTCTTAGCTTGGCCAGTTATTAGCGTCGCTTCTGTAATAACCCGACTGGTTGTTTTGCCTTTTAGAACCCCGTTCCCTTAAATAAGAATTTCCGTGCTTGCTTTAACTAATTTATAACTTCCGGGGATGGTTAGTTCGGGAGTTGGAAGAGTTTTGAGTAAAAATATGTCAAATTATTTCTTTAAGATTCTCTTAAACGACCAAGTTTGACTTCGGTCAACTTTTTGGGAAAATGGACCTGGATTCGTGATTTGACGGTCCCGAAGGGTCCGTGGGAAAATATGGGACCTGGGCGTATGCTCGAAATCGAATGCCGAAGTCCCTAGCCCGAGTAATGAATTTTTATTGGATATTGTTAAATTAAAGTGTTAAAGAATTAAAGAAACTAAGAAATCATTTATTTCCTAGGTACCGGGCTTGAATTTTGATTTTGAAGCTTGATACAGGTCCGAAATAACAGTTAAGACTTGCCCGTAAAATTTGGTGTCAATCCGAGTTGTTTAAGGGCGTTTTGGCCAGTTAGAAGAAAATTAAGAACTTGAAGTTCAATAGTTTGATTCATTTGGTTTTAGGGGGTGATTCAAAGATTTTGCATTGCTTTGGGTGTTCCAAGGGTTCGAGTAGGTCCGACTCATGATTTCAAACTTGTCGGTATGTTCGGGTGGGGCTCGGGAGCCCCGAGCGTCAAACGAGCGAGGTTCAAGTGAAGTAAGAAAGTTGAAGAATAGCTGAAGGTCTGCTGCTTCTTTCATAACCGCATATGCGGTTCTAGGACCGCAGAAGCGGGACCGTAGATGCGGTCAATCCATCACAGAAGCGGACCTCAGCCGCAGAAGCGGCTTCACAGAAGCGGTCCAGCCATTTTCGCCCAGTTCCTCAAAAGCGGTCCTCCTTTTGCAAGTGCGGGACCGCAAAAGCAGTCCCCAGACCGCAGAAGCAGAAATCGCTGGGCAGTGAGTTCATTTAATTTGAACTCAAAGGCCATTTATTTCATTTCTACTCCACAAGTTAGGCGATTTGGGGGCTTCCAAAGAGAGGATTTCAAATAGCACTTCAAGGTAAGTTAATTCCACTTATTATTAGTTTAAATACATGTATATTAAGTTGATTAAACACTAAAAATTAGGTGAAATCAAATGGGTTAGAGCTAGACCTAGGGTTTAAGTAAAATCAATATTTAACCACGAAATTTGTTATGAAATGAACTAGAATTCATATATTATTGATCCTTAGGTTATAGAGAACAACTTTCTTCGAAAAATCTCGGAATCCGGGCACGTGGGCCCGGGGTTGGAATTTAGGAAACTTGTGGAAAAGGTTGGGAAATTACTTAAATAGTTAGAATTCGACCTAGTACGCCTTTATTGACTAGTTCTTACTTTATTTAACTAGTTTGTGATTGTTCGGCTCCGAATTGCGGGCTTGTTCTTGTTCTTGATATTGGTAGTGCACTTTCGAGCGAGGTAGGTCTCCTTTCTAACCTTGTAAGAGGGAATTGGCCCCATATGAATAGTAATTGAGTAATTATTGCTAAATGCGGGGGTTATGCACGCGCTAGGTGACGAGAGTCCGTGCGTAGCTACTACTATGCTAATCTTTCGGGTATTTTAGGACCTACACCACACTTTATTTATAGAAATCTCTATATTATCTTGTTAATACGGGCACCTAGGATATGCTAGAGACTTGAAAGGGAATAAGAACGAACTTGTATACTTGTTGAAGTCTTGCATGGAATTAATGACTATTGATGTGCCTTCGTGTGTATAATTGATATTGCTTATTATTTGTGGATCAGGTCGTTCGCCTCGGTATAAATAGATGCATCTATTAGCGCGCCGTCGACCCTCGGTAAGTGCACAGTTTGTTTATGTCGGATTGGGCCGTCGCCTCGGCATAATTGCGCATGTTTGTATTGCTCGCCTGAGAGTTTTAAATGTTGATATTGCCTTTCATGGCCCGATATAAATTGATAAATATAATGAAAGTAAATGGTTAATTAGAAATATAGTGGAGAATAGGACTTATGTGCCTTGTTATAAACTGTTGCTTATTAGTGATGCTTCATGGTCAGTATAATACTTTGATATATTGTTCGACCCTAGTGAGTATCAAATCGACCTCTCGTCTCTGCTTCTTTGAGATTAGACGGGATACTTACTGGGTACATATTGTTTATGTACTCATACTACGCTTCAGTACTTAATTGTACAGGATCTGAGGCAGATACATCTGGTTACCAGTCCATAGTGCGCCCTTGAGCTTGTGGCAGAGACATCCACAGTGAGCTGCTTCCTTCCTATGCTGCTCAGCAGCCAGATGGAGCCTTCCTTTACTTTTGCTGTCTTTCCCTATTTTAGACAGTAGGATAGAGATGTCTTTTTTTGTATATTTTACTAGATTCCCATACTTGTGACACCGGGTTCTGGCACACACTTTGGTAGATATTTATTTTTGATTGTATAATTATGTTATTTACGGTATTTGCTCTTCTGGCTTAATTCCAAATTAAGTATCTATTCCACTCCTTTCTGATTAAAAGCAACATAAGAATTTAGTAATGTTTCGCGTTGGCTTGCCTGACAATGGTGTCAGGCGCCCTCATGACCTATTGTGGAAATGGGTTGTGACAGCATGGTATCAGAGCACTAGGTTCACGTAGGTCTCACGAGTTATGGGCAAACTTGATAAAGTCTTGTTGATCGGTACAGAGACGTGTGTATTTATCTTCGAGAGGCCATAGGGTATTAGGAAAGACTACTCTTTATTCATTTCCTGTCGTGCAGTGGTTAGTGTACTAAATTTCCCTCTTCTATTCTCTCACAGATGGTGAGAACTCGCACCGCTGACGTTTCGGACCTGGGAAGAGCTGCTCCCTCTGTTGCTAGAGGCCGAGGTAGAGGCCAAAGGAGGGCACCGGCCCAAGGTAGGGGACGAGGGCATCCCAGAACTATTCCAGTAGCACCACCAGCGGATCTTGCGGGGAATCCTATCACGGAGGAGCAGGGCGAGGTGCCCACAACTGAGCCTACCCCGGCGAATTTTATGACAGCACCGGGATTTCAGGAGGTCATGGGCCCCATGCTATGGTTCATGGACACTATGACTCAGGCTCGTTTATTTCCAGCAGACCCAGCTACTTCACAGGCAGGAGGGGGAGCCCAGACTCCTACTGCTCAGGATCTAGGTCATGTAGCTGTAGTATATCAGACACCGGGTGCACTACCTGCAGATAGGACTCCGCCAGTTACTGCAGTGGAACCCCAGCCCAGGCCAGCTGTGGATGGTGATCCACAGATGTTATTAGATAGATGGACCAGGCTTCATCCTCCAGTATTTGGGGGGAGCGTCATGAGGATGCCCAGGACTTCATTGACAGGTGCAGGGACAGACTGTACAACATGAGGATATTAGAGTCGCATGGAGTTGACTTCACTACTTTTCACCTCGAGGGCAGTGCCTGTAGATTGTGGCAGTCCTATGTTCTTGGCAGGCCAGCGGGTTCTCCTCTCATCTCTTGGAGTCAGTTCATACAGTTATTCTTGGATAGGTACATCCCGCCCTCTGAGAGGGAGGAGCTGCGGTACCAATTTGAGCATCTCGAGCAGGGTCAAATGTCTGTGACTGATTATAAGGTAAGGTTTTCTGAGTTGTCCCACCATGCACTTATAATACTTCCTACAGATGTGAAGAGAGTGCGGAGGTTTGTCCCTGGATTGCAGTACCATATTCGATTTGGTATGGACCGAGAAGTGGAGATAGGTACAGAGTATTAGCTAGTGGTTGAGATTGCTCGCCGGATTGAGGGATATTACTAGAGGGGTAGAGAGCAGATACAGCAGGATAAGAGAGCTAGGTTCTCCGGAGAGTTTAGAGGTGCCCCAGCTAAGGACAGAGGTAAGTTTGGGAGGGGTCACCCTAGTAGGCCACCAGTTTTAGCACCACCTCCTGCCCGGGGGGCTCCAGCGCACCCCTACTTTAGTGCTATGCCATAGAATTCCTACCGCCCACCAGCTATTCAGGGTTCCTTCAGTGGGTATTCAGGTCCCCAGGGTCCTTCTGATTCTTATTTCAGTACCATATCGGAGAGCTCATGTTGTCCACCGGCTATCCACGCTTCTTCCAGTGGGTCTACGGGTTATCAGTGTCAGCCATCAGGGCAGCAGGTCACCGACCTGCGCAGTTGTTTTGAGTGCGAAGATCCCAGTCATATGAGGAGATACTGCCCCAGACTTCGGGGTAAGCAGTGCAGCAGGGTCAGCAGCCCATGATTTTAGCACCAGTTGCTCAGCCACCTAGAGGTGGAGGGCAGGCGGGTAGAGGCCGTCCTAGAGGTAGAGGTCAGCAAGCCACTGCTCAGTCAGGTGGAGGCCAGATAGTCGGTGCTCCAGCTAGATTCTATGTTCTTCCAGCCATGACAGATGCATTGGCCTCAGATGCCGTCATCACACATATTATTTCTGTCAGTGGTAGGGATTCTTCGGTATTATTTGATCTGGGTTCTACTTATTCATATGTATCATCTTTGTTTGCTCGTTCCCTGGTTATTTCTCCTAAACCTTTGGGAACTCCTGTTCATGTGTCTACTCTTGTGGATGATTCTGTGGTTGTAGATCGGATCTACGGTTCTGTGTGGTCACTTTCTGCGGTTTCGAGACTAGAGCAGATCTTTTGTTGCTTGATATGACCGATTTTAAGGTCATCCTGGGCATG
Source organism: Nicotiana glauca (assembly GCA_026770625.1). Lineage (NCBI taxonomy): Eukaryota > Viridiplantae > Streptophyta > Magnoliopsida > Solanales > Solanaceae > Nicotiana > Nicotiana glauca. The sequence continues at coordinate 117,859 of MU676662.1, read as the reverse complement.
GATTGGTTATCTCCATATCACACCGTCCTTGATTGCCATGCCAAGACCGTTTCACTAGTGATTTCAGGATCGCCAAGATTGGAGTGGAAGGGTTCCACAGTTGATACGCCTAGCAGGGTTATTTCCTTCCTGAAGGCTCAGCACATGGTCGGGAAAGGGTATTTAGCTTATTTAGCTTATGTTCGAGATGCTACTATAGAGTCTCCGATGACTGATTCAGTGCCAGTAGTACGAGATTTTGCCGACGTTTTTCCTTCTGATCTTCCCAGCATGCCTTCGGATTATGATATTGATTTCTGTATTGATTTGGCCCCAGGCACTCATCCTATATCTATTCCACTGTACCGTATGGCTCCTAAGGAGTTGAAGGAGTTGAAGGATCAGCTAGAGGAGTTGTTAGCAAAGGGGTTTGTCAGGCCCAATGTATTGCCTTGGGGCGCACCAGTGTTATTTGTGAAGAAGAAGGATGGGACTATACAGATGTGCATTGATTACCGCCAGTTGAACAAGGTCACCATCAAGAACAAGTATCCGTTGCCTCGTATTGATGATTTGTTTGACTAGATGCAGGGCGCTAGGGTATTCTCTAAGATTGACCTGAGGTCAGGGTATCATCAACTGAAGATTCGGGACTCGAATGTTTTGAAGACTGCATTCAGGACTACATATGGCCACTATGAGTTTTTGGTGATGTCCTTCGGCTTGACTAATGCCCAATGGCATTTATGGCTTTGATGAACCGGGTATTCAGGCCTTATATTGATTCCTTTGTTATCGTCTTCATTAACAATATCTTGATATACTTATGTAGCCTGGGGGAGCACGAGCAGAATTTGAGAGTAGTGCTTCAGACCTTGCGAGAGCAAAAGCTATATGCTAAGTTCTCCAAGTGTAAGTTTTGGTTAGAGTCAGTGGCGTTCTTGCGGCATGTTGTGTCAGGAGAGGGTATTAGGGTAGATCCCAAGAAGATTGAGGCAGTTCAGAGTTGTCCACGCCCTACTTCAGTGACCGAGATCAGGAGTTTTCTAGGGTTGGCAGGCTATTACCGATGATTTGTGCAGGGATTTTCATCTATTGCATCACCCTTGACTAGGTTGACCCAGAAGGGTGCTCCATTTTATTGGTCTGATGATTGTGAGGAGAGCTTTCGGAAGCTCAAGACAGTTTTGACTACGGCACCAGTTCTTGTATTGCCTTACGGTGCAGGGATGTATATGGTATATTGCGACGCTTCATGCATTGGTTTGGGCTGTGTGTTGATGCATGAGGGGCGAGTTATTGCATATGCTTCGCGTCAGCTGAAGATTCATGAGAAGAATTACCCTGTGCACGATCTGGAGTTGGCAGCAATTGTTCATGCTCTTAAGATATGGAGGCACTATTTGTATGGGGTGCCTTGTGAGGTTTATACCGATCACCGCAGCATATAACATTTGTTCAAGCAGAGGGATCTCAATTTGAGGTAGCACAAGTGGCTTGAGCTACTAAAGGAATATGACATTACCATCCTTTATCATCCGAGCAAGGTGAATGTGGTCGCGGATGCCTTGAGCAGAAAGGCGAAGAGTATGGGTAGCTTGGCATTCACTCTAGCAGAGGAGAGGCCCCTAGCTTTGGACATCCAGTCCTTAGCTAACAGGCTTGTGAGGTTGGACATTTTAGAGCCCAGCCGAGTTCTAGCATGTGTAGTTTCTCAGTCTTCGCTATTAGGGCAAATCAAGGCACGGCAGTTCAATGATCCATATTTGGCGGTTCTCAGAGAGACGGTACTTCAGGGAGGTGCCAAGGAGAATTCTATTGGCGAAGATGGTGTTTTGCGACTCCAGGGTTGTTTATGTGTTCCTAATGTTGATGGTCTGAGGAGGAGGATTCTAGAGGAGGCACACGGTTCGCGGTATTCTATCCACCCGGGAGTTATGAAGATGTATCGTGACTTAAGGCAGCATTACTGGTGGCGGGGGATGAAGAAAGACATAGTGAAGTATGTGACCAAGTGTTTGAATTGCCAGTAGTTCAAGTATGAACATCAAAGGCCGAGTGGCCTACTTCAGTGGATGCCTATTCCGGAGTGGAAGTGGGAGCGCATCACCATGGATTTCGTAGTTGGGTTGCCGCAGACTTTACAGAAGGTTGATTCAATATGGGTCATTGTGGATAGGTTGAGCAAGTCGACCCATTTAATTCTAGTGGTGACTACTTATACAGCGGAGATATATGCTCAGATTTACATTCGGGAAATAGTCCGATTGCATGGTGTGCCGATTTCCATCATATCAGACAAAGGCCCTCAGTTCACTTCCTATTTCTGGAGAGACATTCAGAGTGGGTTGGGGACCCATGTCGAGCTTAGCACAACATTCCATCCTCAAACCGATGGGCAGTCGGAGCAGACAGTTCAGATCTTGGAGGATATGCTTAGAGCATGCGTGATTGACTTTGGAGGGTAGTGGGATCGGTTCTTGCCTTTAGTAGAGTTTGCATAACAACAGCTATCAGTCCAGCATAGAGATGGCCCCATACGAGGCTTTGTACTGCCGACATTGTCGTTCTCCTATCGGGTGGTTTGAGCTCGGTGAGGCTAAGCTACTGGGTACAGATTTGGTACAGGATGCCTTGGATAAAGTGAAGTTGATTTAGGAAAGGCTTCGCACAGCTCAGTCCAGACAGAAGAGTTACGCGGATCAAAAGGCGCGTGATATATCATTTATGGTTGGCGAGAAGGTTCTCTTAAAGGTCTCACGCATGAAGGACATTATGAGATTTGGGAAGAAGGCAAGTTGAGGCCAAGGTTTATTGGCCCCTTCGAGGTGTTGAGACGAGTTGGGGAGGTTGCCTATGAGCTTGCTTTACCCCCCAGTTTATCAGGAGTTCATCCAGTTTTCCATGTTTCGATGCTTCGAAAGTATTATGCCGACTTATCCCTTGTGTTGGACTTCAGTACTATTCAGTTAGATGAGGCTTTGGGCTATGAGGAGGAGCCAGTCGCCATTATTGACAGACAGGATCGCCAGTTGAGGTCCAAGAAAGTTTCTGCGGTGAGAGTCCAGTGGAGGGGCCTACCGATCGATGAGGCGACCTGGGAGTCCGAGGAGGACATTCCAAGCAGATATTTCGACTTATTCAGCAGTCCAGTTACTTTTCTATGTCCGTTCGAGGACAAACTTTTGTTTAAGAGGTGGAGAATTTAACGACCTGACTAGTCATTTTGCCTTTTATAACCCTGTTCCATTAAATAAGACTTCCCACGCTTGCTTTAGCTAATTTATAACTTGCGGGGACGGTTGGTTCGGGAGTTGGAAGAGTTTTGATTAAAAATATATCCAATTGTTTCTTTAAGATTCTCTTAAAAGACCACGTTTGACTTAGGTCAACTTTTTGGGAAAATAGACCCGGATTCGTGATTTGACGGTCCCAGAGGGTCCGTGGGAAAATATGGGACCTGGGCGTATGCCCGAAATCGAATTCCGAGGTCCCTAGCCCGAGTAATGAATTTTTATTGGAAATTGTTAAATTGAAGTTTTAAAGAATTAAAGAAACTAAGAAATCATTGATTTCCTAGGTACCGGGCTCGAATTTTGGTTCCGAAGCTTGGTACAGATCCGAAATATCAGCAAAGACTTGCCGGTAAAATTTGTTCCGAGTAGTTTAAGGGCGTTTTGGCCCGTTAGAAGAAAATTAAGAACTTGAAGTTCAATAGTTTGATTCATTTGGTTTTAGGGGGTGATTCCAAGATTTATCGTTGCTTTAGGTGTTCCGAGGGTTCGGGTAGGTCCGCCTCGTGATTTTAGACTTGTCGGTATGTTCGGGCGGGGCTCGGGAGCCCCGAGCATCAAATGAGCGAGATTCGAGTGAAGTAGGAAAGTTGAAGAATAGCTGAAGGTTTACTGCTTCTGTCATAACCGCATCTGCGTTTCTAGGACCGTAGAAGAGGGACTACAGATGCAATTAATCTATCTCAGAAGAGGCCTTTATCCAGGCCAGGAGAAACTGTAGGAGCGGCTCGAAAGCTGCAGAAGAGGCTCCACAGAAGCAGACCTCAGCCGCAGAAGCGGTCCAGCCATTTTCGCCCAGTTCTGCAGAAGCGGTCTTCCTTTTGCTGGTGCAGGGCCGCAGAAGCGGTCCCCAGACCGCAAAAGCGGAAATCGCTGGGCAGTGAGTTCATTTAATTCGAACTCAAAGGCCATTTATTTCATTTCTACTCCACACTTAGGAGATTTGGGGGCTTCCAAAGAGAGGATTTCAACATAACACTTCAAGGTAAGTTAATTCCACTTATTATTTGTTTAAATACATGTATATTAAGTTGATTAAATACCAAAAATTAGGTTAAATAAAAGGGGTTAGAGCTATACCTGGGTTTAAGTAAAATCAAGATTTAACCACGAAATTTGTTATGAAATGAATTAGAATTCATATATTATTGATCCTTAGGTTATAGAGAACAACTTTCTTCGAAACATCTCGGAATCCAGACATGTAGGCCTGGGGTCGGAATTTAGGAAACTTGTGGAAAAGGTTGGGAAATTAAATAAATAATTAGAATTCGACCTTATAAACCTTTATTGACTAGTTCTTACTTTATTTAACTAGTTTGTGATCGTTCGGCTTCGAATTGCGGGCTTGGGCTTGTTCTTGATATTGGAAGTGCACTTTGGAGCGAGGTGAGTCTCCTTTCTAACCTTGTAAGAGGGAATTGTCCCTATAGGAATAATAATTGAGTAGATGTTGCTAAATGCGGGGGCTACGCATGCGATAGGTGAAGAGCGTCCGTCCGCAGCTACTACTATGCTAATCGTCCAGGTAGTTTAGGACCCACACCATGCTTTATTTATAGAAATCTCTATATTATCTTGTAAATCCGAGCACCTAGGATATGCTAGAGACTTGAAAGGGAATAAGAACGAACTTGTATACTTGTTGAAATCTTGCATGGCATTAATTACTATTGAAGTGCCTTCGTTTGTATACTTGATATTGCTTATTATTTGTGGATCGGGCCGATCGCCTCGGTATGAATAGATGCATCTATAGGCGCACATTGACCCTCGGCAAGTGCACAGTTTATTTCTGTCGGATCGAGCCGTCGCCTCGGCATAATTGCTCATGCTTATATTGCTGGCTTGAGAGTTTTAAATTTTGATATTGCCTTTCATGGCCCGATATAAATTGATAAATATAACGAAAGTAAATGGTTAATTGGAAATATAGTGGAGAGTAGGACTTATGTGCCTTGTCATAAACTGTTGCTTATTGGTGATGTTTCATGGTTAGTATAATACTTTGGTATATTGTTCGACCCTAGTGAGTATCAAGTCGAGCTCTCGTCTTTACTTTTTCGAGATTAGACGGGATACTTACTGGGTACATATTGTTTATGTACTCATACTACGTTTATGTACTTAATTGTACAGGATCTGAGGCAGATACATCTGGTACCAGTCCGGAACGTGCCCTTGAGCTTGTGGCAGAGACTTCCATGGTGAGCTGCTTCCTTCCTATGCCGCTCAGCAGTTGGATGGAGTCTTCCTTTACTTTTGTTTTCCTTCCCTATTTTAGACAGTAGGATAGAGATGTCTTTTTTTTTATACTCAACTAGATGCCCATACTTGTGACACCAGGTTCTGGCACACACTTTGGTGGACAGTTATTTTGGATTGTATAATTATGTTATTTACGGTATTTTTCTCTTCTGTCTTAATTCCAAATTAAGTATCTATTCCACTCATTTCTGATTAAAAGCAACATAAGAATTTGGTAATGTTTCCGCATTGGCTTGCCTGACAATGGTGTCAGGCACCCTCATAACCTATTGTGGAAATGGATCGTGATAGCTTCGTGGAGCGTTTCTCGTCTATTGCATACCTTTGATCTAATTGACCTAGAAGGATGCACCTTTCAGGTGGTTGGATGAGTGTGAGGAAAGCTTTCAGAAGCTTAAGACTTTCTTGACCACAACTCCAATTCTAGTTTTGCCTTCAGCGTCAGGATTTTACATGGTGTATTATGATGCTTCTTGAATTGGTATTAGGTGTGTCATGATGCAGGAGGGTAAAGTGATTTCTTATGCTTTATGCCATTTGAAGCCCCATAAGAAGAACTACCTTGTTCATGATTTGGACTTGGCTGCCATTTTTCATGCATTTAAGATTTGGAGGCATTACCTCTATTGTGTGTCTTGTGAAGTATTTACGGATCATCGAAGTCTCCAGCACTTGTTCAAACAAAAGGATCTAAATTTGAGGCAACGGAGATATTTGGAGCTGCTAAAGGACTATGATATCACCATTTTGTATCATCTCGCGAAAGCCAATATGGTGGCCGATGCCTTTAATAGAAAGGCGGTAAGTATGAGTAGTCTTGCATTTATTCCAATTGGTGAGAGACCGCTTGTAGTTGATGTTCAGGCCTTGTCCAACCAATTCGTGAGATTAGATGTTTTGGAGCCCAGCCGGGTTCTAGCTTATGTGATTTCTCGATCTTCCTTATATGATCACATCAAAGAGCGCCAGTATGATGATCCCCATTTTCCTGTCCTTAAGGTCACGGTTCAACACAGTGATACCAAGGATGTTACTATTGGGGATGAAGGGGTTTTGCAGATGCAGGGCCAAATTTGTCTACCTAATGTAGATGGGTTACGCGAGTTGATTCTTGAGGAGGCCCACAATTTTGGTATTCCATTCATCCGGGTGTCACAAAAATGTACCAAGACTTGAGGTAGTACTATTAGTGGAGGAGGATAAAGAAGGATATAGTAGGGTTTGTATCTCGGTCCCTAAACTGTCAGCAGGTGAAATATGAGCATTATAGACAGGGTGGATTGCATCAGAGGCTTGAGATTCCGAAGTGGAAATGGGAGCGTATCAGCATGGATTTTGTAGTTGGAATCCCACAGACTTCTAGGAAGTTTGATGCTATTTGGGTGAATATGGATAGGTTGGCCAAGTCCACGCACTTTATTCCAGTTGGGACTACTTATTCTTTGCAGCGGTTGGATGAGATTTACATCTGCGAGATTGCTCACCTTCACGGTGTGCCAGTGTCCAACATTTCAGATCGGGGCACAAAATTTATGTTGTAGTTTTGGAGAGTCATGCAACGAGAGTTGGGACTACAAGTTGAGTTGAGCAACATTTCACCCTTAGACAGATAGTCAATTCGAGCGCACTATTTGGATACTCAAGTATATGCTAAGTGCTTGTGTCATAGATTTTGGGGGTTCTTGGGATCAGTTCTGCTACTCGTAGAGTTTTCTTACAATAATAGCTGCCAATTGAGTATTCAGATGCATCCGTGTGAAGCTTTGTATGGGAGACGATGTCGGTCTCCTAGTGAGATGGTTTGAGTCGGGTGAGGCTAGGCCTCTAGGTATTGATTTGGTTCAGGATGCTTTGGATAAGGTTAAATTGATTCAAGATCAGCTTCGTACGGGGAAGTCTAGACAGAAAAGTTACACTGACTGGAAGGTTTGTGATGTTTCTTACATGGTCAGGGAGAAGGTACTACTCATGATTTTACCCATGAAGGGTGTTATGAGGTTCGGGAAGAAGGGAAAGTTGAGCCCTTGGTATATTGGGCAGTTTGAGGTGCTTCAGAAGATTGGAGAGGTGGCTTACCAGCTTTCCTTGCCGCCTAGTCTGTCAAGTGTTCATCTAGTGTTTCATGTTCCTATGCTCCAAAAGTATGTCGGCGATAAGTCTCATGTTTTGGACTTCAGTACGGCTCAGTTGGAAGGTGATTTAACTTATGATGTAGAGCCGATGGCCATTTTGGATCGGAAGGTTCAAAAGTTGAGGTAAAAGGAAATAGCTTTAGTGAAGGTGTAGTGGAGAGGTTAGCCAGTTGATGAGGCTACTTGGGAGACTGATTGGGAGATGCGGAGCGATATCCACGCCTATTTAAGACTCCAAGCACATTTATAGACGCGTTCGGGGATGAATATTTGTTTAAGTATGGGAGAATGTAATGACCCGGTCGGTCATTTTGAGAGTTGTAGCTCTGTTCCCCCATTTATTGCTCATTTTATACTTAATAGTTTCTATGTAGCTTTCCGGGGTAGTTGGTTTGATTTCGGGGATGTTTCGGAATGAGTTGAGGCACTTAGTCTCAAGTTAGGGAGCTTTTATTGAAAAGGTTGACCGGATGTTGGCTTATGTGTAAACTACTCCAGAATAGAGTTTTGATGGTTCTAATAGCTTCGTTGGGTGATTTTGGACTTGGAAGTGTGTCAAGATAGTAATTTAAAAGTCTATAGTTGTATTTGGCTTGAAATAGCGAAAATTGGAAATTTCAAAATTTGACCGACAGTTGACTATGTGGTTTTCGGGGTTGAGTTGGGGTTCCGTAAGTTATAGTAAGTCCTTTGTGCCAATTTTGACAAGTGTGCAAAATTTAAGTTCAATCAGACGTAATTTGATAGGTTTCGTCATCAAATGCAGAAGTTAGAAGTTCAAAGGTTCATTAGGATTGAATTGACGCGTGATTCGTTATTTTACCGTTGCTTGATGTGATTTGAAGGCTCGACTAAGTTCTTATCGTGTTCTAGGACTTGTTGGTGTGCTTCGTTGCGGTCCCGAGGGCCTCGAGTGGATTTCGAGTGGTCAATGGATCAAATTTTTGACTTGAAGATTGGCTGAAGTTTTCTAGTGTCTCTGATCTATTTTCCGTGTATGCGATCATGTGGACATGTTCGTGATCACGTAGGCTTAATTGGGCAGTGGAGGAATTTGTTCTACGCATTCGCGAGAAGGGGACTGTGATCGCATAGCTGTGGGATGCAGTGAATCATGAACGCGTGGCTAAGGTCGTGTTCGCGTAGTGTATAGGAGGCAGCAACTGAGGTCACGCGTTTGCTCTTTGCGATTGCGTGTAGATGGAAGCGATCAAGTAGGTTGAGGGAAACAATTCTTCGCGTTCGCATGAGGATTGACACATTCGCGTAGGTTAATTAATTTCTGGGCAGCAGAGTCGTGCTTCCCGATCGCGAGGAAATTTCCGCGATCGCGATTAAGTATATTTGGGCAGACTTAAATATTTCAAAAATGAGGGTTTCAGTCTATTTCACAAATTTGATTTTGGGAGCTCGGTTGAAGGAGATTCTTGGAGAGATTTTCAAGGGAGTGATTGGAATAAGTGATTCTTCCTTAGTTTTGGTTAAATTCCATGTTTATATTGTTGATGTCATCATTTAATTAGTGATTTGGATTGGAAAATTGGGGGAAATGGAAGAAAGTTCTTAGGCCGAATTTTGGGTATTTGATCGATATTTTGGTCTCGTATTTAAGTAATTTTGGTATGCGCGGACTCGTGGTTCACTACAAGAAAAACAGTCTTTAAGGAAGAGAAATCTGGTCCTAATCGAACAATTACGACGGGAAAAAGCTGGTCGCCACCCGTCGTAATAGCCTCCGACGCCAAAAGTCATTAACGAAGGGTTCAGAAACCTAGTCGTTAATTGTTGTTTGTGACGGACAAAATATCTGGTCGCTAAAGACATTTAGAGACAACATATCTCGTCCCAATAGACGATTAATATATTATGAAAAATATATATTTGCCCGTCGTTAAAAAGTATTAGCGACCAGCCTTCTCCTCCCTAATAGATAATAAATATATTATGGAAAATATATATTTGTCTGTCGTTAAATCTTTTAGCGACCAATATTCTCCTCCCTAATAGACGATAAATGTATTATGGAAAATATATATTTTTCGGTCGTTAACCAGTTTTGGCGACCAACTTTAACTGGTCGTAGATTATCTTTTAGAGACGAGCAACACTGGTCCCTATTAAAAATAATTTTAGTAACTTTAACGACCGTATTTCTGGTCTTTTACTACCCACAAGAAGTCCTAAAGCTTGACGTCACAAAAAAGTTATTCTTATCAATAAATATCAAATTGCTACATAAAAAGCTATTAATTACAGAGTTAACATTCCATGATGTTATATAGTTTCAATATTTGCTCAACATGTTAACAAAAAAACTTAGCTAACATCCTGAGCTAGACTACGATATCATGTTTTACATAACATTCCTAGCAAAATAATAATAAAGTTGTGTTTCTTCTAAACTTTCATCTTGACTTGTAGCTTCAATCATCAAAACCTGTAAATAAAAATTTTGAAAAGACGATGAATAACTATTGATGAAATAATATGTGAAAATTTACACTAGCAATGGTTAAACCGCTTACCTCAAAAGCAGTCTAAATTCATCAGGTGTTATCCAGCAACATCAACAGTGCTACAAGAATATAAGGAAATTAATTGGAAAAGTTTTGAAACAGTAAATCAAACTTCGATTCGATAAAAGAATCGAATCGGAAATTTCTACACTGTTAGTAAGTCCCTTTTCTACTGGACTTACTATTGTTAAAACCTGTAGACTTCATTTCAGTATGTTTGATTTATCAAAGTTTCAAACAAAAAAAATTAAATTTTTCTTTCCAAAATAGATAATTTAGATTGAAACAAAAATTTAGCTGTGCCTGCTCGAAAGTGAATTAATTTTTAAGGTCACAAGATTCACCAGGGTAAGACACAAAAGAACATTATTAGAACTTTCTCAACATGCAGTTTCATGTTGTAAAAACGATGCATATTATCTTGTATACTCTTTTTTTCTTTTTAACGATGTATATCATTTGGGACCGGTTACTACTTTTTTTAGGGACCAGATTTAATACCTTCACAATATAATACAAAATTAAGGATCACAATATAATCTCGTCCTAATACATATACTTTTAGGGACGGGATTATTAACTCGTCCGTAAATGTTGGTCGCAAATAACACTTTTTCTTGTAGTGGTTGAATGGGTGTTCGGATTTTATGACTTTTATAGAATTCCGAGATGTGGGCTCGAGAGTCAGCTTTTGAGTTAACTTTTTGGCTTTTGATTAAGAACATAGTAATTTCATATAGAATTGATTCATTTAGCTTTTGTTGATTGTATCGAATGTTTTTGGCTAGGTCGAGGCATTTGGAGGCCGTTTCACGAGGGAAAGCCGAATTGGAGTAGAGATTTGCATAATTTGAGGTAAATAACACTTCTAAATATGGTCCCGAGGGTATAAAACCCCAAATTACGTGTTATGTGATTGGTGTTGAGGTAACGCACATGCTATTTGACGGGCATATAGGCGTGCACCATAAAAATGGTGACTTGGTCGATTCCATGGAAATGTAAAGTTAAAAAATCTTGTTATTACCCTTATTTTCACCGCGTGTTAGAGAAATTGAGCTGCCTTTCATGTTTGAAATCCTACTTATGCTACATATTGGTACTGTTGGGACCGACAAAGGTCGTGTTGCATGTTGAATTATTTGTTTAATTTGACATTGTGTATACAGTCACAACTATTATTTACATATTATATCTCAGTATTCGTTGTCATTTATTGATACATTAAGTTATCATTACTTGGGCTGATTATCGTGATTCTTGTGAGCCCGAAAGACTGGATAGATTAATGATTGAGTGAGGCTGAGTATCTATTGTGAGTGATATTCATGAGATCAGGCTGCACGCTACAACAGGTTTTATTGATTCATTCCAGGATTTGGCTTATTATAGCGCTTTGGCTGGATCGGCCACTCCGAAGTCTGCACATCTACAGTAGGAGCAGTTGCTAGTAATTATTTACATTTGGGCTGGATCTGCTCTTTTATGTGTTTTTTTTATTACAAAACCTGAAAGCATGTATAAATTCTTGTAACATTACCTGTAGATTTTGAATGTTTGAGATATCACTGTCATATTTTCCTGTAAATTTCTGTACTGTTAATGCTATAAGTAGGCTATAATACTCAAACTCGTCTCTACTTTAAGTCTAAAGGTTAGATTTGTTACCTTTTGAGTTGGTTATACTGATCACGCTACATCATGCACCTCGTGTATAGATCCAGGTATTTTCGATCACGGCGGTTGCTGATTCATAGAGTTCATACATTCGTAGATCATCGAGGTAGCTTCTTTGGCGTCCGCAAACTGTGACCCTCCTCCCCTATCTTTCAGTGTATTTGTTTAGTTCTACTTTTTAGACAGTGTACTATACTATGTCATTATGTAGATGCATGTATTTAGTGACACCTCGGTTTTGGGAAAACTCATGTATTGAGTTATGATATTCTATCCCATTTTATGAGATTTTTATTTATTTAAATTGTTTTAGAATATTTCAAAGTTGAAAGTGTTAGAAATGTTTGAGTAGTCGGCTTGTCTAGTACCATGATAGACATCATCACGATAGGTTGGGTTTTGGATCGTGACATCCTTATCTTTTAAATCAAAACCCTACTGAAATTGCTCTCGTTGATGATGAAAAGTATATCAGAATTGCAGAGGATCAAAACATTAGGAATAAAATCTCGTCGCTAGAGAAATCTGGAGCTGTTCATTTTAATGAGCGAAAGCGGGAGAGAAGAAAAGAGCGACCAAGGGGATTGGCTGGAATGCAGAGCATCATGAATGCTATCAACGTTGGTTTGCAAACTCATTTCTGCTATGAGCATATAACCTACATGCTTGATTTTTATAGGTTTTCCTTTTGCTCTTTGAGAATTCACTGGACAAGATTAATGCTACCTATAACTACTAAGCTTTTCAACGTCAATAACGTAATATGAAATATTTTAGATTCAATGAAGGTAAATGCGTATATACTAACTAAGAAAGTAATTACGTCTTTCAGTTCTTGGATGCTTTTCAACTTGATTTTATGAAGAAATTAGACACATTAAATTTTAAATTACTTCATATAGAATAAAAAATAATTAATACGGATAAAGTGATTATATAGATAACAATATCATTACGTATCTTCCATTCATGGATATTTTACTACCTGATTCATTTTCCATAAAGAAAGTAGGTAATTTAAAATTTTAATTTACTTTATACGTAACAAAAGAAGTATGGATTGGTCCACATAGTTCTGTTCTGATCTAGTGAATAAGGTCAATTTTTATACTATTAATTCACTAGTATTTAGGTACGTGCGTGTATCTCATATAAGTAATTAATAAATGTATATTCAAATCAATTATTAAAATTAAATATTGATTATATTTTAAAAATATTTGATTAAGTCATAAATGAAAATTTAATTATAGAAAAAATTAGTGTTATTGCAACTTGTACACTTAACGTGGACATCCTTATAACTGTACTACCTTCCAGTAGTATTCCAAAAAAGAATCCTCATTGCCACTTAAATCAAACTCTAGTTGATGATGAAAATAATATTTCAAGAGGAATAGTTGGTATATTAAGTTCTATGGTGCTTTCGTTGCATAATGATAAACTGATAATGCTTCCAAGTCATTAGACGTGGATGACAGCAGTGCCCAATAACCTATACTGCCTTTCAGTAGTATTCCAAAAAGAATCCTCTTTCCGTGTTAAATCAAAGTCCGGCTGAAATTGCTCTCTTTGATAATGAAAAGTATATTTGCACCAAAAAAAAAAAAAGGTATATATGAAATGCAGAGGATCAAAATTAAACCTGTTAATCGGGCCGGGCTGACCCGTTTTCAGCCGCTTCAGTCCGGTTCAGCCCGCTACTGTTCACTATCGGACGGGTTGTTTAGGGGTCAGGTTGTGGACGTTCACGTTTAGATTAACGGTGTCCCTAACCTGTTGAACCCGAAATCTCTTAACGGGCTGAACACGGGCTGCAACCCGTTAGCAGCCCGGTTACCGTTGGAATTTTTTTTTGTTTTTAATTTAATCGGACCGTTCCCAACGGTCAAATTGAGAAATGACCATTGGGGAACGGCCAAAATTTGCAAAAATGGCTAATTTCGGTCCCCCCATTAAAAATATAGCCCTCCCACCCCTAATAATTGCAAAATTACTTTTTTAACCTTTTAATATCTATAAATAGCCCCCCTTCTTCTTAATTTTTTCTCACAATTCACTCTCTTACTACTCTAATTCTCTCTCAAGTCTCAATTCTCTCTTGATATTATAGTTCTTAAATTCCCTAATCTCAAATTTTCAATTATTTATTATTTCAAGTTTCATCAATTATTTAGTTTAGCCATTACAAAATTTTTATTATCAAATATCAATTATTCAAGTGAAGTGTGTTATCAAGTATTCAAGTATTATCAACTATCAAGTTTTAGTCTATCAATTGAAGTTTGAATTTTGATATAAAAAATTCAAAATTAGTGCGGCATAAGGAATCCCAGTACACTCGTTCCATCTCTTTTCTCTTATTTGGTGTACACTTATTTTATTATTTAGAATTATTAATTTAGTTTCTTAATTTAATTTCTTGCTTTGATTTCTTATTTTAATTTCTTACTTTAATAGTTTAATTTATATAATGGATTTACTTAGAGCGGCCAAAAAAACGTGCACTAGTAGAGGTAGTAAGAAAACTTCAAAAAGAACAGTAGGTGGTGTTGGTTCTTCTAGTAGCTTTACACATATTTCTGAAAGTTCACCTGAAAATTTAAATGTAGATTATGAGCGAATGCAAGAAAATTATGGTGTAGATGATGATTTAGATGCTTTGTTAGATGTCATTTAATCACCCAATAACCTTGAAACACCACCACCTATACCTGGTAATGCTAGTCAAACTCAAAATATTAGAGGTGGAACAAGTAGGCCTCCTCCCTCTATTAAGAAGAATCGACGATAAAGAAGTAAGTGTTGGCTGTTTTTTGAAAGACTAGAAGATCAAAAAAATTATATACAATATAAAATTTATAGTGAACATTATAAACATGAGCCCGATAAAGAAGGGGAAACGGGTCAACTTCGTAAGCATTGTGAGCACGTAATTTTTGCTCTATATGAGTTATTCCCACCAAATCAAAACAAAATAATTGCTTTTCATTGTTTGCAATCTTGTAAAATTGTGACATTTTTTCATCAATTGTTTGCATATTTTTGTGTGCATATTTAATTTTATTAATATATCAAAAAATACAAAAAAAACATATTGCGATTGCATTTAGCGTTTAATAAGAGATTTTGGAATTAATTAATAATTGGGTGTCTTACAATAATGAAAAATCACAAAAATAATGTATTTTTGCATTTTAGTATTTAATGTCCAAATTGTATGTTTGGTATTTAATTATTTTGTGATAATTACTACTTGGAGTTAATTAGTATTTTTGAGATAGTTTGGACAATGATTAATTTAGGTTTGTATTTTATTTTAATTAAATTTTAGAAAATAAAAAGAAAAGGAAAAGAATTAGAGGAAAAACGGATGTTGGATCAATTTGGTTTAGCCCAAAACCAAATCCACCCCAAACCCCTGAAACTCGTTAAAACAGGCCCAAACCCGTCCCCCAGTCCAGTCGGCCTCCACACCCACCAAACAACGTCATTTGGACACGTTTTGATCAGGGTTGTCGATCTCATTTGATCGAACGGTCCAAAATCTCACCCATAACCCAACCCGACCATTCATAAAAACCGACCCAGCCCCCCACTAAACCAAATGTAACGACCCGGCCGATCGTTTTTGGAATTTACGTCCCGATCCCCCACTAACTACTTTCCATAAGTTTATTTCTATTATTTTGGTTTGCCGGGACGTTCGGTGTTAGGATTCTGAGTGTTTTGGGATACTTAGTCCCTAAATGAGAGTTTAAGAGTTGAAAAATGGTCCGTAATTGGAGCAGTGTGAAGACGCCCTCGGAATAGAAATCTGACGATTTCGTTAGCTCGGTTAGGTGATTTTGGGGTCGGGAGTGTGTCTGGAATGGATTTTGGAGGTGCGTAGCTCATTTAGGCTTGAAATGCCGAAGTTTGAATTTTTAAAGTTTCCGATCCGATAGTGAATTTTTGATTCGAGGGTCGGAATGGAATTCCGAAAGTTTTAGTAGCTCCGTCTTGTCTATTAGGACTTGTGTTCAAAATTTCAGGTCATTCGGACGTGTTTTGGTTAGGTTTTTGATCGAAGGCATATTTGAAAGAAATTTGAAGTTCTTAGGCTTGAATCATTCACTAAATTGGGTTTTCGGTGTTGTTTTAGGTATTTTAAGGATTGGTACAAGTTTGAACGGTGTTATGGGACGTGTCCGTAGGTTTAATTGAGGTCCTGGGGCCTCGGGTGTGTTTCAGATGCTCAACGGAGCATTTTTGGAGTTGGAAAAATTGTGCAGCAGCTGAAGGCTTCTGTCTTCTGGTATTTCCGCTTCTGCAGCTTGGGAACCGCAGAAGCGGAGCCGCAGAAGCGACTTTGGTCATCGTAGAAGCGGAGTGGGCATAGCCCTCAAGAACCGCAGAAGAGATCTTAACTCCGCATAAGCAGTTGATTGGACCGCAGAAGCAGAAATTGGGATTTTAAAGGAAGCCGCAGAATCGGCCAGATTTTCGCATGAGCGGGAAGGCATAAGCGGTCCCTTGTCAGCAGAAGCGGAAGCACCTGTTCAGAAAAGGGAATTTCGAGGGTTGAGCTTCAAAAGTTAGAAAAATCAATTGAGAGCTCGGGAGAGGGAGAGGGCGATTTTGAGTGGGTTTTGAAGAGAAGATCATTGGGTAACGTTTTCTTAATCCTTTTTAGTTGTATTCCATCAATATATAGCTTAATCCATCATCTAATTTCGAATTTGGTATCAAAATGGGGGAAAACTTCTTAGACCAAACTATTGGGTTTTGAGTGAGTATTTACCTCCGAATTGGGAGATTTTTATATGGTTAGACTCGTGAGAGAACGAGGGTTCTAAAAATGTGAAAATTATTCGATTCCGAGACGTTGTCCTGAAGGGAATTTTGGTCATTTTACCTAATTTCACGTCGTAGCTTTGAATTAAATAGCAAAAACCAATTGTTTGCGATGCTATTTACAATGTGTAATTGAATTTGAATAGATTTGAGCCATTTGGAGTCGGATACTCATGGCAAGGGCGTGGTTCCTAATGATATTGAGATGGTTCGAGGTAAGTGGCTTGTCTAACCTTGTGTGGGGGACCTTACCCTTTAGGATTGTTACTTGATATTTGAGTGCCTTGTACGAGAGGTGACAAGCGCGTTCTTGAGCCGATTGATGAAAATTCGGGTTTTATTTAAGTTATTGAGATTTCGTTTCTTTCTTACTTGCCTTATTCTACTTGAAATTATAACTTGTGCTAGATTAGGAAAAGCATGTTTAGCTGACTTGACTGCCTAATTGCTTAAGTTGTTTTGACTGTTCTACGTGAAGCATGCTAGGATAGTTCTATCTGTGTTTGTATTTAGTACTTCATTCCTTGGTATATTTCTGGCTGTCGTTGCGCATTTACATTGGGACTACGGATGTGGGATTCCGGTAGCTCCTCCCTTGTCTGTTTACTTTGGGACTACGGGTTCGATTCCTAGTAGATCCCCCTGGACTTTTACTTTGGGACTGTAGGTTAGATTCCCGATAGACCCCCATGCATATTGATGGTTGGACTACGGGACAGTATCTCGGGAGATCCTTCGGTTTGGTACATGAGTTGGACTACGGGGCGGTACCCCGGGAGATCCACTGGACAGTTGAGAAAAGGGCTACATGATGGTATCCTGGTAGACCCTCATTGATATCATTGAAATTGAGTTGTACTTACCCTGTGTTTACTCTGTCTTTTGTGAAGACGGCCTCGGAGTAGTGTGAAGACGGCCTCGGAATGGAAATCTTTTGGTTCCATTAGCTCTGTTAGGTGATTTCGGGGTTGGGAGCGTGTCCGGAATGTATTTTGGAGGTTCGTAGCTCATTTAGGCTTGAAATGTCGAAGTTTGATTTTTTGAAGTTTCCGGTCCGACATTGAATTTTTGATCCGAGGGTCGGAATGGAATTTTCGAAGTTGTAGTAGCTCTATCATGTCATTTGGGATGTGTGTGCAAAATTTCAGGTCATTCGGATGTGTTTTGGTTAGGTTTTTAATCGAAGGCGTATTTGGAAGAAATTTGAAGTTCTTAGGCTTGAATCATTGATTAAATTGGGTTTCCAGTGTTGTTTTAGGTGTTTTAAGGGTTGGTACAAATTTGAACGGTGATATGGGACGTGTCCGTAGGTTTGGTCGAGGTCCCGGGGGCCTCAGGTGTGTTTCAGATGCTCAATGGGGCATTTTTGGAGTTGGAAAAATTGTGCAGCAGCTGAAGGCTTCTGTCTTCTTGTATTTTCGCTTCTGCGGCTTGGGAACTGCAAAAGCAGCTTTGGTCATTGCAGAAGCGGAGTGGGCATAGCCCTCAGGAACCGCAGAAGCGGTCTTAACTCCGCATAAGCGGAACCGCATAAGCGGTTGATTGGACCGCAAAAGCAGAAATTGGGATTTTAAAGGAAACCGCAGAAGTGGCCAGATTTTCGCATGAGAGAGACAGCAAAAGCGGTCCCTTGTTTGCAGAAGCAAAAACACCTGTTCAGAAAAGGAAATTTCGAGGGTTGAGCTTCAAAAGTTGGAAAAATCAATTGAGAGCTCGGGAGAGGGCGATTTTGAGTGGGTTTTGAAGAGAAGATCATTGGGTAACGTTTTCTTAATCCTTTTTAGTTGTATTCCATCAATATATAGCTTAATCCATCATCTAATTTCGAATTTGGTATCAAAATGGGGGAAAACTTCTTAGACCAAACTATTGGGTTTTGAGGGAGTATTTGACCTTCGAATTGGGAGATTTTTATATGGTTAGACTCGTGAGAGAAGGAGGGTTCTGAAAATGTGAAAATTTTTCGATTCAGAGACGTTGGCCTGAAGGGCAGTTTGGTCACTTTACCTAATTTTACGTTGTAGCTTTGAATTAAATAGCAAAAACCAGTTGTTTGTGATGCTATTTACAATGTGTAATTGAGTTTGAATATATTTAAGCCATTTGGAGTCGGATACTCGTGGCAAGGGCGTGGTTCCTAGTGATATTGAGCCGGTTTGAGGTAAGTGGCTTGTCTAACCTTATGTGGGGGACCTTTCCCCTTAGGATTGTTACTTGGTATTTGAGTGCCTTATTCGCAAGGTGACGAGCGCGTTCTTGAGCCGATTGATGAAAATCCGATTTTTACTTAAGTTATTGAGATTTATTTTCTTTTTTACTTGCCTTATTCTACTTGAAATTATAACTTGTGCTAGATTAGGAAAAACATGTTTAGCTGACTTGACTGCCTAATTGCTTAAGTTGTTTTGACTATTCTACGTGAAGCATGCTAGGCTAGTTCTATCTGTGTTTGTATTTCATACTTCATTCCTTGGTATATTTCTAGCTGTGGTTTCGTATTTACATTGGGACTACGGATGTGGGATTCCGGTAGCTCCCCCTTGTCTGTTTACTTTGGGACTACAAGTTCGATTCCCGGTAGATCCCCCAGCACTTTTACTTTGGGACTACGGGTTAGATTCCCGATAGATCCCACTGCACGTTGATGGTTGGACTACGGGAAGGTATCCCGGGAGATCCTTCGATTTGGTACATGAGTTGGACTACGGGGCGGTACCCCGGGAGATCCACTGGACAGTTGAGAAAAGGGCTACAGGAGGGTATCTTGGGAGACCCTCATTGGTATCATTGACATTGAGTTGTATTTACCCTGTGTTTACTCTGTCTTTTGTAGTTGTTATTGCTTCGTTGACCTGCCTTATCTCACCGCTGTACTTATTATTTTTGTCAAATTTTTGTACTGTTAATTATTATTATCATTATATTTTGTCTCAGTAGGGCCTTGACCTTCCTCGTCACAACCCAACCGAAGTTAGGCTTGGCACTTACTGAGTACCGCTGTGGTGTACTCATGCCCTTTCCTACGCATGTTTTTTTTCATGTGCAGATTATCCTGGTACCTCTACTCAGGCGCACCACCCTTGAGGCGAGGAGATACACAGAGACTTCGAGGTATATCTTCCACGTTCGTAGACCAGGAGTCTATATTCTGTTCCAACCTTAGTACTCAGTTTATCTATTTTCCCTCCGTTGTTTAGATACTCTGGAATTAGAACAACGTACTATGTTTCTATTAGCCTGTGGTTCCCGTGAGTTTCCGGGTTTTGGGTTGTGATTTTGACTTCTGCACTTATTATAAGTTGTATATACCGAGTGGCGGTTATATACATATTTCTTTCCGTTATTCAGTCTTAATTAGCTGTTTTCGCAACTTATGTTAAATTGTTCTTCACTGTTAGGCTTACCTAGTTGTAGGAACTAGGTTCCATTACAACATGTTCATGGAGGGTGAACGGGGGTCGTGACACCAAACGACCCCGTTTTATTTTAATGAATTAATTTGAGTCGTTGGATTCCAATTATCCAACGGCCCAAATTAATTCACTAGTTTATTATACTCAATACCCTTACCCCCCACCCCAAACCAAACCCCTACCTCTTCGTCTCTCTTCAGAGACCAAATGCAAAACCACCCTAAACCACCGCCTGCCGCGCGTCGGAAATTGCCTACGACAACGGCCGGTATCTAAACACTACCAAATTTACACCCCTGATTCCTCTCCACCTCCCCATTCCGAAACTCCAAACCATTTCCCTCAAATCTCAGCCAAACCCTTCGAATATTAGTTCAAAAGTTCACCCTGAAACCTAGGTTACCCAATCACCCCCACCTTTACACCATAGAATCACCCCTAGCCCCTCTTTCCAAATCCTAGCCTGGTTTCCTTCAAATCTTACGAGAACCTTTCGAATATCGAAGCTAAGAAGCGAGACCTAAAAATGTCAAAATTTAAGAATTAATGGATTTATTGACGATTGAGACTACAATGGACCTTAACCACGTGTTTTCATCTGAAAACACATGATTAAGACCCATTGTGGTCAAAATCGAGAGTTCGAAGAAGAATATCAAAGTTTAGCCAGCTGATTAGGTATTTCGTTTCCTCTCTTGTTTTATTTCTTTTCTTTCATTGTCATTGATTGTTCTTCTTCATCTCCTACTCCTTTCTGTTTCGTTATTTATTTTTCTCTTTGAATGTTTTGGTTCTCTAATTCTGTTGTTCCATCGACTTAGTCTGTATAACTAGGTCGTTTTGTTTTTGATTGTTTGTCGATTATTAGTCAATCATATAGTAGTTGTTATCAATCAGTCTAATTATGAAATTATTTAAGTGTTTGGTTTCTTCTGCCTTCCATGTTGATTATAGACTGTTTGGATTAGTTGTTGATTGGGCTTTGTGTTATTTTTAACCCATGTGGTAGGCTGAATCTTGGGTCAATTTGACCCATTTCATTTCAGAACTTTAGAAATAATAACAGAAACTTTAGAGGGTAGTTTAGGAATGGTACAGTAATGCAACAAGGTTACCTAATTAAGTAGGAGGCTGCTAATTGATAGGGGTGCAATAACTGGATTAAATTAAAAGGCACTAAGTCAGTGGGGTCAATTAACAATTGGAAAAGGGGTTGCTAGAGGAATAACACCCTGTTTAAATACCTTTTAAGAGCTAGAAATCAGAGAACATGGTTGTGTGATTAAAAGTCTAATAATGCAAGTGTAAAAGGGGTACACAGGCTGGAAAGGGAGGGAGACATACACTTTAAAAAGGGATACTCAATGATATATAAGGAGAGTCTGAAGTTAAACAAAGGGGATTAATAGAAAGAATTTTGGAAAATTTAGAGAGAATAGATAGAAAGAGAGCTTAATAGAATCCAAAGAGAGAGAACACGGGAGGAATAGAGAGGGAAAAGGAAATAGAGAGAGCATTGAGTGAGAGAATATACACTGATATACATTCTGATATACACTGGCAGAAATACAATTCTGTTGTTTCATTAGAGTTTTAGTGATCTTTGAACTCTTTTCAAATTCCTGAAACAATTCTCTAAGCTTATATGAGGGTAAAAATGGTTTACGTATTCTTGTGATTTTAGTAAGTTAAGAGTTTAAAGCTCCGGAGGGTTATTTTGATTCATTAAAACTTGGTTTGATGTTTGCTGGGGTGTTATTTACTTGAAACTGATTCTTGGACTACTCAATATCATTTCCTGGGATTGAAACTGGTTTTAAATTGCTGTTGATTGTTATTTGTTGTTGCTAATTTCTTACCCCATTTTCTCTGTTCTACATAACAGGTATTCCCTTGAAACTATGAAGAAAATGAAGCTTGATTAAGCTGTGTTGCAAGGATCTGTGATCCAATTGGAATTGAATGAAAAATGTTAGCCTCAGTTGTAGTTAATATTCGATTTTGCCATCTTTGTTCATTTCTATCTAGTTTATTTCGGACACTTCATTCCTAGATACATATTTGGTCATTGAATACTGGAATTGGATTTTGTGTAAGTTCAGTTGATTTAAGAGGGCTTTGGACTTGATAGAATGTGTATTAATCATGGATTATGATCATTAGGCTAACTAGTTAAAATTGGTTGCTTTGGACGTATGTTTCGCAGCTTCGGCAAAATATGAAAATTTGATATTGAATGTGGAAACAACGAGTGTGCTCTCAGTTTCTTCTGTGTTTTCAATTGAGCATTTTGTGAATTCAACAAGAGTCTTTGATTGGGGTTTATTTTTTTGAAATATTCTTCCTTGAGTATAAAAAGCATGGATGCATCATGAATGTGAATTTAAGTTGCTAATTTCAAAGAAGAGCTAAAACAGGTGGTGAATTAATCTCATGATATTTTGTAGTGAAAATTAGCAGTATATCTTCATCAGATATATAATCTTTGTTTACTACGAATTGATTAATGTTGTAGCTTTAAATATTAAATGCTATCGTAATAAGACACGGAAGCAAGACTAAGGAAATCGCTTCTTTATAGCCTAATTCAGAATCTATGTCAATCTCATTCTTTTCGCAGTGATATGTTTTCAGTTGAATATGATTTAGCTAATCTTAAAATTGTGACTACCAACTTTAGTATGTTGTTTTAAAAGTTTGGAGCAATGTAAATGGAACATCATTTGGCTGAAGTTCATTTTTCTTATACATTAAATCGTGATCTGAGTTTAGTTTAAGGCGAGCTATATTAGATAAGTTACAATTTATGGCGCTTAAAAGTTAGTTGGAATTTTCTTTTAAATTAGAACTCGAGGTGTGCCATTTAGCAAATTTTTCATGGCCTTTGCAAAGTTAACAACACGTTATTTGCTTTAGGTGCGTCATTTAACAATTCTACTTTCTTAAACTCGGGTGTGCATTTCATGTAACCCAAATCTAAATCCCAAAATGTTGAATAAGATATGTTCCAGATTGCGGGTGCATTTCATGTGACGCGATCCAAAGACATATTTTAAACGACGTTCAATATTCTTTAAAATTGAATAAGAGAGGTTAAAAGTTAAAATCTGCACATAGGTTCAAAAATATATTTAGCTCAGATAATTAAGACAAATATGATAGTTGAGCGACCGTGCTAGAACCACAGAACTCGGGAATGGCTAACACCTTCTCCCGGGTTAACAAAATTCCTTACCTGGATTTTTGGTTCGCGGACCGTAATATAGAGTCAATCTTTTCCTCGATTCGGGATTTGAACCGGTGACTTGGGGCGCCCTAAATATCCCAAGTGGCGACTCTGAATCTCTTAAGAAATAAATCCCGTTTCGATTGTCCTTTAATTGGAAAAACTCCTTTATACCCTTCCGGCGGGTGTAGTGAAAAAGGAGGTGTGACAGGCATATGAAAGAGAAACACCATCTTGATTGGGGAGTATATGAGTCATCTGGGCAACAAATACTTAACCCGAGTACTGGGGGGTTATTTGGGAAATACGATATTAAGAAAGATCGGGAAGAATTAGCTAAAATGATTATTTTAGGTTGTTTACCTTTTAGTTTTGCTTCTTCACCGTATCTTGTTACTTATAATCAAAGAATTTATAACCCTATGTTTAAATGCATTCCTATAAGTACTTGTAGAGCTGATATCTTTATGCTTTTTAGACAATATCAGATATATATACGTTATTTGTTTGTAAGTCTTCCTTGTAAAGTTTCTCTTACTTCTGATATTGGTCGTGCTGTAAACAGGAATGATTATTTGACTGTTACATGCCATTGGATAGATGAAGATCAAAGTCATACTGGTGCATTTATAAGTAACACTATACATGAAGTTGCTATATTTTATAATCTTGCAGAAAAAGTTTAGTGTATATCATTTGATAATGCTTCTAACAACAATGCTGCTATTATAATATTAAAATTGCATCTACACCCACCACTTCCTAAAATATTTCATGTTAGATGTGCATGTCATATTTATAACTTGATTGTGAAGAGTGGCCTTGAATTATTTAGAGATGAAATTACTTTAGTTAGGAGAGTTGTTGGTGTAATTCAAAGAAATAATAGAAGTGTTAGATTAAATGCATTTAAGGAAAAATATGTACACTATGGACAAAAACCAAGACTCATGCCTGAAGAAATAGTTACTAGGTGGAATTATACTTATTTGTTCTTAAGATGTTGTTATAAATATAGAATGCCTATAACTGAAGTTCCCAATTCACATTGTACCGATCCTAACCGTTTGTTAACATCTAGAACTTGGGATATCATTCATGATATTGTACAATTTTTACAAAAAATTTATGTCGCTACACTTGAGTTTTCTTGAGCTTATTATCCTACCATTTCAAATGGTTTAATTCATATTGCTAAAATTTCTCTTTTACTACATAATTTGAAGAAGAAAGAAGGATATGTTACTGTTGTTGAATCTATGCTAGATAAGTTTAAAAAGTATTTCTACCCAATTCCTTACATTTACCTAATTGGTGCTATTTTAAATCCTACTGTCAAAATTATAAAGTGTCGTCAATTAATTAGAGCTTTATATACTTATATGGATATTGGACTAACTGAAACTCCTAATATTGACACTTTTGTTTCTGAGCTACACACACATTTACAAACTTTATATAATTATTATGCTAACATTGTTGATACTTCTTCGATTGTAGATGCAAATATTCATTCAACTAATCCTTCAATATCTGGAACAACAGTGGATGATGATGATTGTGTTCAAGATTATCAGATTTGGTCTACACTAGGAGAGCATCAACAAACCAGTAGCAGGAATATTGATGAACTACAATTCTACTTGCAAAAGTCACCAAAACCCCTCACAAAGGATTTTCAACCGTTGGGTTGGTGGAAGAGCAACTCAAATCAATTTCCTGTTCTTTCGGCCATTACTCGAGATGTGCTAAATGTGCCGATTTCAACGGTCACATCAGAGAGCGTATTTAGCCAAGCAAGGCAGCAGCTAGGAGATACCCGTCATTCATTGGGCAGCAACGCTTTGGAAATTCTAGTGTGTTGCAGAGATTGGATAAGATCAGAACAGCGAAATCAAGGGCATGCCGAGGTAGACGAAGAGGAGGACCAAGAAATTGGAGATATAATGGTTTATGGATCCGATTCAACCAATGCCGGAAACATAGAACATCATGTTGACATGAAAGAACTTAGTAAAATGATGCAAAATATGTGATGTACTATTTATTATTTTGCAAAATATGTGATGTACTATTTATTATTTTTATATTTGTTGTAAACTTTTAATTTGCAAGTTCAAAAATAAAAAAAATTAACTTGCAAATTAATTTGAAGTATGAAGAATATAATTTGAAGTTTTGAACTTGCCTATTGGTCTTATTAAATAATTTTTTGTAGCCCTTAAAAGTTTGCAAATACTTAACTATCTAAGTTTCTAATTTCAAAAATTCAAATTCTCAATTTTATAATTTTAAAATACAAATTTCAAATTTAAAACTTTAATGTTTAATTCTAACCCTTAAAAGTTTGTAAATACATAACTACAAATAATATTGAATACGAAAAATAAAATTTAATTTTAAAAAAAATAGTGGAGCCCGGCCCGCCCGAGCCCGCTCTAGCCCTAATCCTTAGGGGCCCAGGAAAATCCGGAAAAAACCAGCCCACTACCAACCCGCTATCCCTAGCCCGTTAACAACCTGCCCACTAACTGAACGGGCTGGGGTTTTTCCCATTTACCTCGTCCCAGCCCGCCCGTTAAACACATGTAGTGTTAGGAAAAGGAGCTCATCGCGAGAGAAATATGGAGCTGTTCATTTGAATGGGCGAAAACAGCAGAGAAGGAAAGAGCGACCAGGGAGACTGCCTAGAATGCCGAGCATCATGAATGCTACCAACGTTGCTCTGCAAACTCATTTCTGCTTGGAGCATACAGCCTACATGCTAGTTTCTTACAGCTTTTCCTTTTGGTCTTTTAGAATTCACTGGACAAGATTACTGCTACCTATAACTACTAAACATTTCAACGTAATATGAAAATTTTAGAATTAATGAAGATAAATCCGTATACTAATTAGTAATATCGTTAACTTTTTCTATTCTTGGATGCTTTAAAACTTGACTTTATAAAGAAATCAGACACATTAAATTTTAAATTACTTTATATAGGATAAAATTAAACAAGAAAAAGTGATTATATAGATAACAATATCATTACGTATCTATCATTCATGTATATTTTACTACCCGATCATTTCCATTAAGAAAATAGGTAATTTTAAATTTAATTTGCTTTATATGTAATAAAAGAAATATGGATTAACCCACATAGTTCTATTCTGATCCAGTAAATATAGGTCAATTTTTATACTATTATGTCACTAGTATCCAGGCACTCGATTTGCACGTGTATCTCATATAAGTAATTAATAAATATATATTCAAAATTAGTTGTAAAAATTAAATATTAAATATATTTGTCACGACATCAAATTTTTTCCGTAGGATGTCGTGATGACACCTAGTCTCTACAACTAGGTAAGCCTAATAAGTAATAATAACCGAACAGATATAATTAACAAGTTACTGAAAGCCAATGAATAATAGATAAAAACCTTCTGAAAGTAAAATCTCACAATACACCCCCCAAAACCGGTGGAACTGAGTCATAACTCTATAGAGTAATTCCAAAATATCTAATACATCACTGTCTGAAAGAAATACAACATAAAATAAAATAGGGAAGGTGACTCCAAGGCCTGCGGACGTGGATCAGATATACCTTGAAGTCTACCCAAGAAGCAACTACAACAACCTCTAATGACCGGCACGAGAAGACATACTTGGATCTGCACAAAAAGATGTGCAGAACGTAGTATGGGTACACCACAATGATACCCAGTAAGTATCGAGCCTAACCTCAGTAGAGTAGTGACGAGGCCAGATCAAGACACCTACTAGGATATAAAATACACAATATGAAATTGTAATACGGATATGTAATGGAAAATAAAGAAATAACTATTACGGAAAGATAATAGCAGGAACTAGTGCCAGAAATCAGCAATTGAAATAACATAAAATAAGCAACTGAAATACTACAATGATCATGTATGGACAACAACTGCTAGAACAAATAAGGAATGACATAGCAAGTCATATTTTCTACCAAAATACCTTGCAACATGAAACGAATAGCAAGAATCACAACAAGGTACCGCATCGTGTATAATAAGATCAAAATCGAGGTACTACCTCATAAAATAAAAAATCACAATCAAGTTACCGCCTCGTATTCACCTTACTCAATTTCAATCACAATCTTTCCTTATACCGCCGCGTGAGCACTACATTTGATAATAGATTTTCAAATTAGTTTCCAAAAGTTGCTACATGTACTTTAGCGCACCTTATGACGCCGCGTAGCTTCACGTAGTTCCCCTACAAGCAACACGCACATAAGACCCACCTTATACTGCCACATGTACGTCAACCCCAAGTCTTATACTGCAGCATGCGCGTTAATGTTGTATCACAACAACAATTCGCACCACAAGTGGCTATATATCACAACTTGCCAATAACAACAATATCAATGTTTCCATAATAATTGCCCATAGATCCACTACAATTTGAGCAAGAATATCAACAACAACAATGGATAAAAAATGCTCAATAAGATAGATGTTCAATGATAACCAACATCGCCTTAGCGTATTAACGACTTCCACAGCTTCAACACCAAATAACTCGTCAATGAGAGAAATAATGTATAACCACAATATTAGATAAGACTAACTTCACAATAAAAGAGATAATATCTACAATGAGTCTCAAATAATGGAAATCAACAAGTTAAAGGATAACATGAACATTTACGTCAAGTAATAAAAATTAATATGGAAACAGATAACACGAACAATAACTTCAACAATGATAATTAACAGTGAAGAGATAGCATGTAACAACAAAGGAGGCAACAAGTTCAACTAAAACAAAGGAGCAATTTAGCAAGTAGAATGTAGAACAAAAACTAAACAAGTCAACTATAGTATTTAAGGATAGTCTGACATAATTAAGGATAATTTGAATATGAGAATTTAGAACATAATATGGCATTTTAAAGCATAGAAATAGTCTAAGTAGCCTAAATCGGTAAAAATACTATGTACAATCCGTGTACCCACTCGTCACCTTGCGAACACGGATTTTACTTAGCACAATTGATTCAAACAATACCAATCCTAAGGGTTAGATCCCCCATACGAAGTTAGGCAGGACACTTACCTCAACTAGGCCAATTCAATACTCGTAAATAGATTTTCTCTTAAAATTTGCCTCCACACGACTCAAATCTAACCAAACTCGACTCAATAACATCAAACAATTCTAGGGAATTCAATTGCAATAGGTAAAGTTAAGATCTATACACTTTTTCCATAAAGTCAACAAAAGTCAACCCAAGGCCCGCCCCGTCAAATCCCAGATCCAATGGAAGATTCCGTCTACCCATGACCCCACAAGTTCATATATATGATAAATTTGAAAATTTGAGTCCAAGTCGACTATCAAATTTCAATTTCTTATTTTTCAAATACTTGATAAAGTTATACAAATTTCTACTTTGATTCACATGATTTTGATGTTAAAATCTAAGATATGTTGATGAAATATGATTAAAAATATATTAGAATCATTTACCCAAGGTTTGTAGGTGAAAACCCCTCTTCAAATCGTCTCCTACCGAGTCTAGGGTTCAAAAATGAGAGAATGAGTGATATATCCCAACTTTCAAACCTTATATTCAGCTGCAGATATCGCAATTGCGATATGGGTTCGCAATTGCGAAGAAAGCCTTGCAAATGCGGCACTGAAGGCTTGGAAGCTCTTCGCATATGCGACAAAATTATCGCAAATACGACCTAGTCCAGCCCAGAAGTTCTACACAAATGTTACCAAGGCATCGCATTTGCGATACCTGTGATTCCTGCTATAGTCGCAAATGCGACCCTGGTGTTTGCAATTGCGACACCAGAAGGCACCAGACACTAGCTTCCATTTTTCAGTCCAAAACACTTCCGGAACATGTCCGAAACTCATCCGAGCCCTCTGGACTCCAAATCAAACTTCAAATAAGTCTAAAAATATCATACGAACTTGCTCGTTTGATCAAAACACAAAAAATAATATCTAAATCTATGAATTGAACTCTAAATGCATGATTTTCAAATAAACTTTTTAGAACTTTTAGAATTACTACTGAGCATCTGAAACCTGCCAAATCTATTCCAAATGACACCAAATTTTGCAAACAAGTTTTAAATGACATAAAAAACCTATTCAAAGTCCTAAAATCAAATTTCAAACTCAATAGCCAAAGAGTCAACCTACGGCCAAACTTTTCGACTTTAAATTCCCCAATTTTGACAAATCAACCTACGAACTTCCAAAATTAATTTCGGGCATACGCCCAAGTATGAAATTATGATACAAATCTATCGGAGTCATAAAAATACAGTTCCAGGGTCGTTTCACAAAAGTTAAAGTTTGGTAAATATTTTCAAATTAAATCTTCTAGGTCAAGAATCAATGGTCCAAATCAACTCGA
The DNA here is from genome assembly GCA_026770625.1 of Nicotiana glauca. Taxonomy (NCBI): domain Eukaryota; kingdom Viridiplantae; phylum Streptophyta; class Magnoliopsida; order Solanales; family Solanaceae; genus Nicotiana; species Nicotiana glauca. Next base: position 88,091 of record MU676662.1, on the reverse strand, counting down.
AAGCTTCCTAGAACGAAACTAACCAACCCCGCAAGTCATAAAAGAATAAACACAAATGTGTAAAGCAATAAAAGGGGTAACAGAGCGCAATTACACAAAATGATCGATCGAGTCTTTACATTCTCCCCCTCTTAAAATAAAGATTCATCCTCGAACGTGCATAAGGATATACCCTAAGCGGTGAATAGATGAGGATAAAGAATCCGCATGTCGTGCTCGGTCTCTGTAATGACCCGACCAATACTTTTCGTTTTATATCCCTGTTCCCATAATTAAGACTCCCTGTACATGCCTTTACTGTTTTATGATTTGCAAGGATGGTTTGTTGGAGTTTGGAAGGGTACAGGTTAAAATCGAAACACTTAGTTCCTTAATAGTGGCTTTTAATGGTCAAGTTTGACTTGAGTCAACATTTTGAGCAAAAGACCTAAGAACCGGGATTTAAAGTTCCTAATAGGTTCACATGATTATTTCAGACTTAGGTGTGTGTTTAGATCGGGTTTCAAATGAACCATGAGCGGTTCAACACTTAATATTGAAAGTTGGCGCATTAAAGGTTTTCTATTTCATTAAATTTGGTTTGGAGTAGACTTTGGTTTTATCGAGGTCTGTTTGAGATTCTGAGCCTGGGAATAGTTCTGTATGGTGATTTATGACTTGCACCCAAAATTTGATATTATTCTGAGTAGTCTATGTATGATTCGACACATTCAGAGTAAGTTGAAAAGCTTGATTCAATTGGTTTTGGGGTGTGATTCTTAGTTTTCATATTTTTTTTTACGTGTTTCTAGAGTTTGAGTAGGTCCATATTATGTTTATGGACTTGTTGGTGCATTTGGACGGGGTCCCGAGTGGCTCGGGTGAGTTTCTGACTGTCCTAAGCTAAGTCCAAAATGCAGTCACTACTTGTTCTGGTTTCCTTCTTCGCGATCACATAGGTGGGACCACATTTTCGATGAAGGAAAATTGGGGGACTGGAATTTGTGGTCCACGTTTGCGACACCCACTTCGCGTTCACAAAGGTCTGGGACCTATGGATTTCGCATTCACGTGAATTGGCCCGCGTTCACGTAGAGTAGGCTAGGCTGGGCTGGGGTGGCCGCTGCTGGTCTTCGCGGTCACAAACCTACGTTCGAGTAGGGTAGGATAGGCAAGCCTTCGCGTTCGTGATAGTCAATTTTTTAGGGCCTAGGCTGCTTGCCTTCGCGATCGCGAGGCCTTGTGAGCACATGATTTTTGCCTTATATGAATCACTCCTACAAAATTCAAGAAAATAGATTTTTTCCAAATTGTTTGTCATTTTGCATGATTTTTTGTTGGATTTTGTTAATTGTTTGCATTGTTGTGCACATTTAATTTTTATTAAAAATTATGAAAATACCAAAAATATCGTGCTTTGCATTTAGATCGTGTTTTCAGATTTTAGGAATAATTATGGAATTAGTTGTTTTATTAAGATAAATTTTTTTTTGTCACTTTTACATTTTTAGTTCTTAATTTTAGGTTAGTAATTTTTTTCTTTTAATCTAAGGGCCAACTAGTTTTTACAATATGATAGTTAGATAATTAGCTTGATTTTATATTTTTAAATTAATTTAGATTTTTAATTAATTAAAGAAAAAGAAAAGAAATAAAAAAAGAAGAAAAGAAAAAAGAAAGAGGCCATTGGGTTTTTTCTGATTTGGTCCACCCAAGGGACCAAATGCAATGGCCCAAATACCCCCTTTTACCCGTTTGCACCCAAGCCCAAACCATTGCCCGATGCAGCGCCCCTAACTAACCAAAACAACATCGTTTGGCGTTTAATCCCAGCCTTTCATCCCTGATGATCTAATGGATTGGAACTCCCCTCCCATTTCCTATATAACTATTCTAACACCCTCCCCATACCCTAGAGAACCCATTCAATTCCCCTCCCTCCCCCCGTCTCTAACCGTAAACCCTAGCCGCCCCCAAATGCTCTCACCCTTCACAAGCCCAAACCCTAGCCGCCCCTCTAACTCCGCCGTAGTCCGCCGCCGCATATCACCCCTCGGTGGCGGCAACACCCCAAACTGCCCCAAACTTTCACCATATAACAACCATTTTCCCCTCTTTTCGAATCCACAAATATCTTCCTCTAAATCACCATCCAGTCTCGTCAATTCCATATCTAAAACCTAAACCCTAGTTCACCCAAAACTTCCCAAATCATACTGAAAGTCACACCCCATAACCCCACTCTTCTCCTCCTCTCATATTCCACCTTAGTCCCCCCAAATTACCTCCAAAAACCCCAAAAATCTAAATCTAAGAAATAGCCAGAAGGGTGCATTTATGTTCGGCCTATCATGAATCTCTTCTTCCAAGAGAACCCGTCCAAAACTCCATGCAAGGCCGGATTCCTTAGAGGAAGAGATATTTGAATGGTCAATCGGAGTGGACAAGTGGTAAAATTACCTTCGTACATTATATTCCACAAATGGTAAGGTCTCACCATCTACAACTCCATTTTTCATTTTCTTTCTTCTTCTTCAAATAGGTTATTTTCAGTTTATAAAATCTATTTGCTCTTCATTTTAAGGGTCGTCCTTGTTTCAGTCTTTGGACGTGTTTAAAGTCGGTTTCTTAGGGGTTTAACTTGGTTTCAATTCATGGTTCATCCGCTTTAAATCTTGAAATAGCTTCATTTTGCTGTCATAGTTGTCAATTCCTTTTTATTTGCTCTTAAACATCTTTAGTATCTTAAGTTGCATGATTAGTCTTTTTTTTAAATAGTTGTTTATTTAATGCATAATTAGACTAGGTTCAGTTTTTATTCAAGTTATTTCGTGATTATTTGTTTGACCCGTCTGCCTATGCTCATCATTAAAATTGATAGTCTGAAGAACCTTATGAAGTTTTCTTATGAACTTAGTCCATTTAGAGGTTAGGTTTATTTTAAATTTTCACATTCTTATGCTTTTAACTTTGTTGTTTGCTTTTGATCCAATTACTGAATATTGTCCTAGTTGCTTTTGTTTGCCTCGGTTTGTTAATTAGCAGAAACTCCTAGGGTCCTAAATGAACAAAAGGAAAGCTTGAGGGGTTATTTGAAGGTTGGGTAAATTTAATAGGGTAAAAACCCTACTGGAAGGTTCTAGAATAAGGGGGCAACTGGCCTCATTTGGTTAGCACAAAATGCTAAAACCAATGAGGGTGTCACGCCCCAAATTCGAGGGACATGACCGGCGCTCAACCGGGTATCCCCAGTCAAGCTGACCTGGGTGCCTTTTCTATCCCACGTGTTACCCCGCATTTTCATTACCTATTAACCAAGTAAAATAGCCATTTATAGGAGATGGACTCCATTAACCAAATTCTATAAACCTACCAATAACAATTTCCAATTTATTTTTTTATTAGCAACTTCATTCACCATAATACAAGTATTCCTATTTTACATATCATTTCCAAACATCAATATTTATTTTTTAAATTCCCATGCCCGAAACTACCCACAACCTGTCTATGGAGCCTCTAAATATAATTGAAGAATAATATGGAAATGCCGGCAACAAGGCTCCGGCTATACCTTATACAAACATCAAAACAAGATCCCAAAACAGAAGTGGCATGAGCCACATAGGGCCCCGAATGGAAAGGGGCTCGCCGAATCAGCTGACGGGAAGTGATGAGGAGCTACGGTCGGTGGACTGGAGTACCTGCTATGGATCCACCTACAATCATAACACGAATGTAGCGCCCCCGGCAAAAGGGACGTCAGTACATTTGAATTGTACTGGTATGTATGAACAAACCATGCCCTAAGTAAACTCAAACCATACACAAGTTGCAAGCAATAACAAAATCAATAATCGAATATACAGTTAAGGAACAATAAAGCCAAACAAGTATACAATCTCTCCTTTTTCCCTTCAACATTTCCACATCAATGATTTCACAATTTGATACACTCGCAGAGAACTATAATAAAAGCAGCAACCAAACACACATGAAAGGAACAATCAAGCCAAACAAGTTTACAAACTCTCCTGTTTCCCCTTCCACATTTTCACATCAATGATTTCACAAGTTGCTCATATTTTGTTTCAATAGTGATTTCGATCACTTTCCACCCTTATTACCTCGGCCTCCCTTATCACCATAACCCACACCTTATTACTTTGTGTTGCGGTGCGCAACCCGATCCCACCGTACAGTTACAATTCATAAACAACACAACAACAATCAACAATTCACAAAGATCAACAACAACACTTATTAAGAACAACCACAACAATTTACAAGTTTCCACAACCATCAATACCCCTTTTCCTTCATTTTCAATAATTCATATGCAATTTAAGCCACCACAATAATTTTCCACAACAAGCCAAATATGTTATTACCACAGTTGTTCCAATTGCATCATTTATGATTTTCCTTCCATCAATTGTTTCTCAACTCTTACTACATAATACTTTTCACAATCACGCATTTAGTTCATTATCAATTACTTGCACCATTAAACCACAAACACTCAACAAAACCAATCAAACATCCAACAAACCAGCCACAAGAATTTCACCAACAATCCACGTAGATATCACACACCAAATATTCGTACACCAAACAAGGTGATTTTACAAAGGTCAAAGTTAGCCATACATACCTCAAAGAGCTTTTCCTTAAGTTACTACAACGTTTCGAAAATTCTAGCAACTTCAATATATTTTGGGACATAGCAAAATTGAGCAAAAATTAGAAAGATATTCATAACTCTAGCTCATTTGAGCATTTTATCAAATACTAGATGAGCATCTTGATTTCAAATCCCCTTTTCAAGATTTCCTTCATTCCCTAACCCAATCTTACTTATTTAAGTTAAACAATCTTCCCATAAACCTAAGTTGTACATGCATGTATACACAATACTAATACACCCAAGAATCATACCTCAATAACCCATCTTATACTCCAAACTCGAAATTAAAACCTAGGGTATAGAATCTTACCTCTTAGATGAAGATCTTGTGATTGGGTTCTTTGATTCTTGAAGATTGATGCAAGGTTTGGATGATTTAAATGTTGGGTTCCTCCTTCTCTCTCTAAAATACTCTCACCTCTCTCTAAAATCAGTAGGAAATGACCCCAAATGAAGCCCCAAAGGCTATATATCAAAATGGGGTCGGGTTATGAAAATTAGAAAATTAACCCTCCGATGTCAACTATGCTACCGCAGAATCCACCGCAGAATGGGTATGCGGGCCGCAAATGCGTCGCAGAATCACTGCCCAAAAATGGGCTACACTGACCCAGTCTGCGGTCAGATTTGCGATCGCAGATCAAAAATGCGGACCGCATTGTGATTCTGCAATCGCAGATTTGACACAAGATCGCATTTTTCCAGCCTTTGGTAATTTGATCATAACTTTGCGTAGGAATGTCCAAATGATGAACTGTTTGAAGAATTGGAAACTAGACTTGTAGAACTTTCATTTGATAGGTTATACATCACCTAAAACCTTATAGATATATAGATATACTCGTTCAAAGTATGGACAAGTGCAAGATCATTGGGAATTTTAGCCTATTATGGACTCTTCCAATTTTTCTTAGACTTAAGCTTTTCCTTGGACCCCAAATTACTTACCATGAGACTTATACACATATTTACCAATTACAATTGATGTACACCATGTTAATATCACATCAAATATTTTAATTAGCCTACGTGGCACCTTGAAATCCTAGGTTACTTAGCGAAATTTTCCGGGGCCTTACATTCTCCCCCCTTAGGATCATTCGTCCTCGAATGAGGACTAGAGTCTTCCCCAAACACTTTAACATCACAAATCTCTTTTCTAACCTACCTCAAGTCCCTAAATTTTTACTAACTCCCAAATTTTTCAGAAATTTCGGCAGAGTCTCCTTTGTTACTAGGCCTATCCACCTGCCAGAGAATCACCAAATTCGTCTCAACAACACATCCACAAATATACATAACACCACAATATATATATATATATATATATATCTACAATCCTAATCCCAGTATTACAAGCACTACATTATCATAAGGATACTAGAACATGGACTGCACAGTTTTAGATCAAAACACTTATATGGTACATTCCAAGTCAAAACTAACTGGTATTCGATCAAGCGAAAATATTTTCCTTCCACAACACTTTCAGCTTTCCAGATGACATTATCGACTTACAAGCATTGTCATGACACAT